>AYEL01082261.1:0-190499 GCA_000484575.1 Olivierus martensii | reverse complement strand
GAAAAAAATTGCTCTTCATACTTAAAAATTTCAAATTTTTTCACATAATACCGTGGCCTACCACAATGAGTTATGTTGCTTTTATATTTTATAATAATTAATTAATTTTTATATAAAATTTAATTTTCAGTTATTTTGACTAGCACTCATCTAATATATAAATAAAATATTCTAATTGTGATAAAATAATGCGCTGACTTGAAAATAAATGAAATTAAACCAGCAGGTTAACCACTCGCCCGGTCCGAAGTTGTCCATAATTCAGACATATTTCAACATGTGTGCAAATTTCTCTTTATAACAATATATTTATAATGTCAAGCACATTAGTTTCATAAGATTACTAATACTTAGACAGTAAGAATCAACTCTATACAGTTATTTAGTACATTTCTAAGCCGTAGATATCTGCAATTTCAAGTTGAATATATCGTTTGACAAACGTGTTTTTCAATAGGTGTTCTTGTGAAGCTTGTGAGAGTTTTGTGAAGTATTTTGGGACTTAAACCTAATCAACAGACGGTAGTAATATAACTTTTGTACGTTATAAAAAAATTAGTGAGGCTATATCTAATTTGTAAAAAGTACAAACAAAGAAATAATGCATATTTACAGGATGGTCCAAAGTTACCCCCGCTGGTCCAAAGTTTGCCCGATTGACTGTACTAAAGATGGAAAATTTTCAGATTTAGTTTTTTCCAGCTGGATTGGAATAGTAGTCTAATCGCACGGCCCAGATCACTTGATTTAAATCATTTTGATTTTTATATGTGAAAGAATGTTAAGGAACTTGGGAAATCAACAAAAAATGAGTCAGAAGCAGAACTTTAGAAAAGAATTGATGTTGCATATTCAATTATTATGTCATTCCTGGACTTTCAGGATGAAAACATCAACCAAGATGCGGTAAATGAAGAGATGCCATTCTTGCACGCGGTTGTCATTTTGGACAATTATTGTGACTTTAAAAAAATAGAATTAATTTTAAACATTTAAAATATCAAATATCTTTAAATAAATTAATAAATTATAATTTTCTATGAAAAAATATTACTGTATAAGTATGCATATTTCTCTTTAATAAAGCGTTTTGGATTCTATATTTATAAAAACTTTTTCCGTTATTTTGATGAAAGAAATTCATGATTTGATCATGTTGAAACTACTTGGTGACAAACTGTTTTTTTTAAATCGCATTAAACTTCATCCAATCAAATTTTATATGTTTTTTTTTTTTTGATCAACAGATGACACTACTTTCCATTTAGTATGATTACTAAGTGGCGAATTTTGTGTGATTAAAATATCATTTTTTTGTTTAATTTATTTTTAAAGAAGGTCAATTCTCTCTGCAAATAATTTGTTTCATTAAACATTATTCAATATACATTTCAACCTAATAAACTGATTTCAGAATTTATTAAATTATCAATTTAACCTCATTTGGATTTCGATCGGCGGAATTGAATCCCCGCGATCCAATCCCGCACCAGAGTGGAAGCGGCTTTCCACTCTGGAAGGCCCGGTTCTAGTCTCGGGTCCTACCCCTAGAAAATATTAATCATGGGGTCCAGTCTGAAGTCTGAAAAATCACCTACAAAAAACTCGACTTCTCAATTTGTGAATGCCATAGATCAGTATTTTTCAAACTGACCTACGACCTGTAAAATTTTATGAGTGCATCAGGAAGAACCTAGCAAATTAGGAAAATTCTAATTATTCTAATGAAATGCTAATAATTTGGATATTAATTTTTTTTTAAATCTAGAAATTAAAAAAAAATTTAATATCAGAATTTTTATTTATTTTTTGCACGTGGGAGAAGAATTCCGCACTTTCGTGTTTTAAATTCATGACTGTGCATTCCGGACCACACGTAAAAGCTTAGCGGGTCGCAGGTTGAGAATGGTTGGTCAAGAAATTCTGTCACACTGCATTCTAATTTGCTTGTTTATAGTTAGTATTATATAAATAAGAGTAATCTTTAAATACCTCAATAAAAAATTCAATATGGCTATTTGATCGAAGGACCTTCTTAATTTGAAAACTCTGCCATTTTGTATCAGATCAAGCATATAACCATAACATTGAAACCTAGAACGAGTTCTAAATTGTCAACTTTGTGTCGGTTATGCTGCATTATGGATGATGTCAGAGTATAAACAGACAAACTGTTTCTAACCTTGACGATCGTCTCTGCCACATCGAACTGTAAACAAGCCTTAACCCTCTCCAAATTGTCCATGGACGATAATGGAAATAACACTGCAGCAGTAGCTAGGAATTCAAATCTGGAAGATTCATAGGATACCTTATAAAGTCTAGTTTATATATATATATATTTATTTATTTGATAGATATTAATATAATATTAATCGAGTGATTAGATAAAGTTTATTTTAACATTGGAATCCCATAGTCCCTGTAACTCTGCCAGCATAGCATCGTACAAAATATTCAATTTCTTCTATACTTACCGTCAGAATTTAACTTTAACAATTTTATCAAATAGATTATTAGTTCTAGTTATCAGCCATATGCAATCACAAGACGTAGCTCTAATTTTAACGAAGTTATTAACGATTCAATTTAACATTGAAAATCCCATAGCCCCTGTATACCCGAATAACCCACATTGTGTATTGTATGATAATATTAAAACTCATTTTTTTTACTGAATTTTATTGTTGTTGATTTAAATTATTTTGTAAAATGTTGTATAATTCAATTACGATTTAATGTTAAATGTCTTAGATTTTTTAATAAGGAATTTTTTATTACTCATAATGAAACTTGTAGATTTTGTACTTCTAATCAGTTGAAGACCTGGGAGCATATTTTTTTCAATTGTAAATTTTTTGGTGATCGAGTGAAATTTATGATCTCTAGATTTTCTGATTAAAGGAATCTTATAAGTACAATTGCTTCCTGTAAAAAGAGTGCAGTTTGTGTCACTTTTTTTCTGTTGAGATGTTGTAATTACTCTTCATAACTGTATTATATAATTTGTATTATGTAATTGAATTATGTAAAGTGGGCTTATTTCCCTCCATTGTAATGAACAAATTTGTTCCTCAATAAACATTGATTGATTGATTGATTGATTTCTCCCAAACTATCCATAGTATAGACTCCAAAATTGTTATACATAATGAGGACACGTGTCCAAAAGAAACACCCAGTTTTGAGACCAATCCATCAATATCTTCATGACTTGGTCAGCAACAAAAACCTTTCTTTCTATTCCTTGGCTTTCCACCTGACCAGTAGAGGGTACTGGATGCTTGTCCCAGCTTCGCTGAGCCCCTGCCCATATTGCTTCTATGTATTAATTGTTTCAATGTATATGCATGGTCCTATGCATTACATGGTCCTTATACATGATCCTATTAAAACATCTTTTAGCTTTTGGCGAAGCCAAGACAAGCATCCAGTACCCTCTACTGAATGTAATGAGGACACGTGTCCAAAAGAAACACCCAGTTTTGAGACCAATCCATCAATATCTTTATGTCTAGGTCGTTCACCTTCAGACTTGGTCAGTAACAAAAACCTTTCTTTCTATTCCTTGGCTTTCCACCTGGCCAGTAGAGGGTACTGGATGCTTGTCCCAGCTTTGCCAAGCCCCTGCCCATATTGCTTCTATGTATTAATTGTTTCAATGTATATGCATGGTCCTATGCATTACATGGTCCTTATACATGATCCTATTAAAACATCTTTTAGCTTCTGGCAAAGCCAAGAAAAGCATCCAGTACCCTCTACTGATCAGGTGGCAAGCCAAGGAATAGAAAGGTTTTTATTACTGGCCAAGTCCGAAGGTGAATGACCTAGACCCCATCCTTGTAAGATGGAAGTATCCTTCACCGATATTAAATATAAATATTGATATTAAGTATAACTTTTTAATTCAATTAATAAAATGTTGGCATAATATGTAATTTTGGTTTCATATTAGTTTACATTTTCAATATTTTATGCTTTATTCAAGCCAAATATGCTAGAACTACTTTTCCTGTCTTTGAACATCAACTGATCTATTGGTAAGTGTTTTTCTATATCAATTTTGTATAAGCAAAGAATGAAATTTTTTTCTTTTATCAATTAATAATAATTTTCATTAATTAATAAAAATATTTTATTATAATTAAATTTATGTCAATAATTAGATATTAAGTTTAATTAAATACTTAACTAATTAAAAATTCATTATAATTTTATTTTATTTCAGTTAGATGCTTTCTCATTGTTTGACAATTTGGCACCAGGAGGTCACACATCAGTTACTGGTTTAGTTACATTTCTTTCTGTTGCTCATACTATGACAAAATTGAAAGAATATCTAAAATTAGAAAATCCCGAGAAAAATATTCTTTTCACCATATTTAATGGAGTATGATAAATTTATATATGTGAAATTAAACTTTTATAGTTTTAATGAAATGGAGATAAAAATTTTTTATGATTTTTCTTAGGAAGCATTTGATTATATAGGTTCAAGTAGAATGGTTTATGATATGCAGAAAGGTGACTTCCCTCCCAAAAACAAAAACAATCAAACTTCATATTATTTAGAGCATATTTCACATTTCATAGAATTGAGTCAGTTGTCTTCTGAAAATGATGTATGGTTGCATGTTGATCCAATTTCTACTGGAAAATCTGCTGAAGTCAATTTAATGGTAAGATTATGATTTGACAGTTTTAAAGATATTGAACATACACTATTAAATTATTTAATATATTATGCTAGATATTTAAAAAACAAATTATTCATATTATACAATTTGTTTTATTAATACAGTCATTTTGGATATTAACAAAAAATATTTTTAAAATGAGATTCATGAGATTCATGTTTTTATTTGATTAATTTTTGATGATTGTTACAATCAATCTGAAAAAAATTTAATTTGAATATTTTGGAAAGAATAGATGCATCTATAAAACTAGGTTCTAAATAAGAATAAAGAAAAAAAACTTAAAGAACAGTAAACTATAACATACATAATGAGAAAGTACCTTCAGTCATATAATTCAAATCAATGGAGCATCTATAAAACTAGGTTCTAAATAAGAATAAAGAAAAAAAACTTAAAGAACAGTAAAATATAACATACATAATGAGAAAGTACCTTCAGTCATATAATTAAAATCAATGAATAAAATAATAGTACAGAAATTGAATACATATAAATTATGTATTGGTAAGTTTATAAAACTATTATAATAAATTGATAAAACAGATGGGTTAGTAAATTACATTTCAGAATTTAATTTAAATAATTATCATAATTCTTCTAATGAAAGTTTCTCAAGTGATCAGAAATATATTGATGTCTTTATAATTAACTATATTTTCTTTTATATTGTGCTCATAAATATTCTATGTTTCTTCTATAAAATCTTTTTTATAAAACAGGAACGATATGTCTTTCTTTTCTATTTGAAATAACAACTTTATAATTGATTAAGAGGATACAAAACTAATTTTAAATATGGAAAGAGATCATGAACTTTATCTGACTACAGAGACTACAGTGAAAATGTTGTCATTGACTGGAATGAAGTTTTTGACCCCCCCCAAATAATATAAATAATATTAATTAATTAGTATAATCCAAACTGATAACTATATTTAAAAAGAATATGTGATAAAACTCGATAAGTGCACCATATTCTTCTTTAACAAGAGTTTAAAATACATTTTATGAAGTAAAAATTTAACTTCCATATTGAATACTCGCATCGCTCGAGCGCCGGCGCGCTACGATCGTATGTAATTGTACAGCAGCCGACCGACATAATTCCCAGAAAGTGGTTATTATTTATAAATAGCATGCTATTTTTATAATTAATTGATGTGAGCAGAAGCTTATTGAGACTTATTTTTATCAAATATTTTTGCGACAGCGTTATACGTTACTTATGAGTTGTGTTATATCAATTTGAAATTATTCTTCTCTTTTTATTTATATTTTCCCAGAACATTATGAAGCCCTTCGTATTTACCGTCAGCGTCTATAAAATAAGTACTACATCAACAAAAATTTGAATATAAATTGACAAATAATATGGAAAAAATAATGCCTAATCGTTTATATAAGCAGCTATTATTTTGCAACTAACAAGTAAGATATTTTCATACAATCCATATCCTGATCTATTTTTATTAATTACATAAAGTATAATTATTCAATGATTTTTGTTTTATTCAATTTATAAATTTAATTTAATAATTTTTTTTTAATTTTTAGATATAGAAAAATTTGAGTTTTTCATTTCCTTGTTTAACAGTAGCAGCTAGTTAAACACCGAAGACAGAGAATTCTTCCTTGTTAGTTTTTTGCTAGAACAAACAATTGCAAAGTTTAACTGCACGATAGTTAGAATTTTCGAATGACAAAAATATATAATTATATTGCAGTTCTTTGCTACCTTCAATGTGGCTCTATATCATGAACAGTCAATATTTAAAATGTATTGGAACTACATAATTTAAGAAAATAATATATTTTAATTTATTCATTTATTATAAAAATAGTATACATCTATGCAAAACAAATACTTGTGAAATATGCAATAAACAATTTTTTAAACTTTAAAATCAGTGATTCAATTTTATAGAAAAACTGATTGCATCTTTCATTATCACAAAAAACTGATTGCAGCTCTTGAGTATTTTATCATTATATTCTCTTATGTTCCTCATAGTAGTTTGGTTATTCGGAGTATATAAACTGGGTTGGGAGAAAGATGAGCCTTAACATTGATGAATAAATGACAAATAATGAGAGATACAGAAAACAACAAAAAATTCAAAATAAAATATTTTAAAATATACAAATTCAATACATAAAAATTCAAACTACTATCATTTCCTGTATATTTTATTCAAAGATTGAATTGGTTGTATAAAAAATTTAATAAAATAAATAATCGGTTGTATAAAAAATTTAATAAAATAAATAATATAAAATTTAATAAAATAATAATATAAAAAATTTAATAAAATAAAACCAGTTTCTCGACTATATCAATAAGTAAAATTGATTAAAAATAGATGATAATATTAAAATTTGCTTCCTATAGTGCAAAACTATCTATATTTTCATTGTATGATAAGTATGATTTGCTGTGGTTAGCAATCACAGCTTCTCTGATCTAAGATGAAAATGGCGGAATGAGTCACGTGATGTATCGTTATCCAATAGGCAGCCTAAACAGCGGCATCCAATCGGGAAAAAGGACTGCGGTATATGTCTAGATCCATAGCTTTAATAATGGCCATCGATATGCATCGATGATAGTCAATCATTTAAAGAAAAAGAACCTTTCGACAGAATAGAGCTCTGTAAAATGGCTCGTCATCGCACATCACGTGATTGATTAGATCAGTTATTAGTCATCATTTTCTAATTACAATCAGTTCAAATCCGACAATATTATTATTAAAATTAACAAATTATATGCATAAAAAATATATTTAAATAAATGATATATAACATATTGCAATGAAAAGAAGTTATTTAATTAATTAAAGATAACCGTGCAATAGTTCACTAGTTTTTAGTTTCTTAAAGATGATATCTAGAGTTCTAGACATTTTGTTATTTTAAATTCTTCGAACATAGTTCATTCTATTGTTTGTATGTGTTATATATTTGACATCTGCAAGTGATGCGACGTTATAATGTCAGATTTCCCTACGGAAAATAGGTCTGTCCGAAATCCTACAATTATATTTTATTGCATATTACTCTTTATTCCCCGATATAGTTCAACTGGTATAGATAAATGTATTTATAAGATGTATTTATATCTAAAAATATCGTTAGAAGAGTATTATATACATCCATGATTATATGCTACACATGGATCATGATGCTACATTTCATGATATAAAACGTTTTCTAATATTATCCTATTGGAGTTAGGTTTAACACACGCTACATTTGATGATACCATGGACGGATGGTACAAAATTATGTGGCATATTTCTGAAGGATCTTAACCTAGGTTTGATCAATGTTGTCCTATGGGTGTTAGGCTTAATCTATGCAGCATATCGGCCGGATTGGCCTTAGATCAGTTATTAGTCATCATTTTCTAATTACAATCAGTTCAAATCCGACAATATTATTAATAAAAATAAACAAATTATATGCATAAAAAATATATTTAAATAATTGATAGATAACATATTGCAATGAAAAGAAATTATTTAATTAATTAAAAATAGTCGTGCATTAGTTCATTAGTTTTTAGTTTCTTAAGGATGATATCTAGAGTTCTAGACGATTTATAATTTTAAATTCTGCGAACAAAGTTCATTCTATTGTTTGTATGTGTTATATATTTGATATCTGCACGTGATGCAATGTCATAATGTCAGATATTCCCTATGTAAAATAGATCTGTCCGAAATCCTGCAATTATATTTTATTGTATATTACTCGTTATTTCATGATATACAGTAAAACCTCGATTTTATGGACCTCGATTTTACGGACTTTGATATACATTTTCCTTTATTAAAATTATATAATCAAACATTTTAAAAATATTTTTTCAAATAAAAAAATATTTTTTAAATATAAATTTAAATCCATAGATAAAATCAAATTTTTCTTCTTATTTAATAACTTTTACAAATTAAGAAGAAAAAATTTTATTAATTACCAACTACAGGTAGTAACTATTATCCTTTATGGATGTATGTAATTCTGATTTGATCTTGACCATAATTCATTTTTATTATATGAATTAATTTTAGTCAAAATAACTAGAATCCTAAACTGCATTAACAGATATCTAAAAAATAATAAAATAAATCCAATTTTTTATAAGCAACCAAATAAATCTGTTATAGTAACAAATAAATCCAATTTTTTGTTATTGATTTGATCTTGACCATAATTCATTTTTATTATATGAATTAATTTTAGTCAAAATAACTACAATCCAAAACTAAGCATTAATAGATATATAAAAAATTTAATAAAATAAAACCAGTTTCAATAAGTAAAATTGATTAAAAATACATGATAATAATAAAATTTGCTTCCTATAGTGCAAAACTATCTATATTTTCATTGTATGATAAGTATGATTTGCTGTGGTTAGCAATCACAGCTTCTCTGATCTAAGATGAAAATGGCGGAATGAGTCACGTGATGTATCGTTATCCAATAGGCAGCCTAAACAGCGGCATCCAATCGGGGAAAAGGACTGCTGTACATGTCCTTGTTATTATAACAGCAAGTAAAATTAATTAAAAATAGATATTAAAATTTATTTCATATAATGCAAAACTATCTATGTTTTCATTATATGATAAGTTCACATATACTAAGAACAAGCCTAAAAAAAAATGATAATGTTCTGTGTTCCTTTTTTTCTGTCTATTTGTGTAAAATGTATATATACTTGTCATTTGAGAAAAGCAACACGGGACTGTACGTCACTCAGATATAAAAGCCAACGCTACCAACGACTCACCGAGGTAAAAAGCAACAATATTAATTAATAAAGAGGTGACTGAAGAAGTGAACAAGGAGAAGGACGATAGGAAAACAGACATTATTAATGAAGACGAAAAGATGAAAGCAGGTGTTAAGAGAAGAAGGGAAGAGTTGTCGGATAAAACTGACAGTTTCATAAAAGATGGGAAAAAGGTAAAGGAAAACTTTGACAGTAGAACAGAGGTGGAAGAGGGAGGAAAAGAAGAGTTAATAGTACCAGATAATGAAGAGAAATCAACAATGGAAGAGAATTATGAGGAGGAGGAATAGTATCCTGAAATGGAAAGTGATAAAGGAAGCGAATATGATGAAGATGAAAAGGAGAAGAGGGCTGCAATTACAGCTAGAGATAACATATCAAAAAAGAGACGAGCAGATTTGAAACCATTAATAGAGACGAGAGTAAAACTATTAAGACGAAAAACAGAGCTAAAGGAAGTAGAAGACAGATTGGAGGAATTCGAACAACTGGTGAGGTTACAGAATAAACATGTTATTGATTCTATTTTCAAGAAATGGCAGCAAATTCAACCTGAAACTAACATTGAAGATATCTGTTATCTTTGTGCACAGGATTGTGATCATTACTCAGTGCTATGCCCAATGCAATATTGCGAAAACTGTAAACAAAAAGGTCATAAAGTCGGTGCTTGTTTCGCCAAAGAATTTGATGAACGGCGTGAGAAGATAGATCTAGAGGTGAAAAAACATAATGCGAAGATTAAAGGTTTATCACTAGACGAATACACATTTGTTGAATATATTGCGATATACCGTCAAGAATATTGACTTAGTTTTCGTATGAGTAGATGCTAGTAGTAGTAATAAAAGGGTTCAATTGCGTGAGTTTTCCGCAACGTTTAACAAAATCAGGACCAATGGTTTTGGCCAGCCCCCATGTGAATATGACTCATATCTCCCGACTGGGAAACGTATTCGGACTACTCGTCGCTTCTACTGGCTTCTAAATAACATTCGTCATCGGAGGAAAAAGCTCTCCAGCTATACCCTCCATATTAATGTTATGAAGAAGAATAAGAAGACTTCACCGAAGTGTTGTATTGACGTAAGGTTGGCTAAGTGACATTAGAATTCTTGTAAAGGTCTACGATTGCTTGAAGTTTTGTATCGGTGGTGAGGTACTAGAGTTAAGTAGTATTTAAGGTTTATTCCTTGTGGATTTTTGGATATTTGAATTGGATTAAACAAGTTTTGTTGTTTAATTGATCGTTGCTGTATTATTGTTCCAATAAAGCCTTTATTAACACTTTTTGTAAGTATTTCGAGTCTAATAAATTTATATTTTTATTATTTATTAACACTTTTGTAAGTGTTTTGAGTCTAATAAATTTATATATTTTTGTCATTAACTTGTTTTGAGAATTTCTTCAATTTATTAGCGTAAGTTTCTAACATCCTTGTTTGTTCTAGTTCTAACACTTAATCGCCGTCATCCACAATCCGGCTGACTCATCCGCAGGAGTGGGCAGCCTGTGGAAGGGCTGTTTCGCCCCGCCACATAGTATTCTTCGAGAATGGAGTGTAGCGTTATCTGTTGACAAAAAACCTCTATATAGCATTAGTTATAGAAAAACGGGCGACTAAGGGGAGGTCACATCTCTGAAACTCCCATGTTATACCCATGTTAACCTACAGGGCGCGTGCTTCCATAGAGTTATTCGAACTGCATAATATACAAGTAGTTAAATAGTGCACCATGTTAACTTACGAGAAGTTCGGAACATCGCGCGTTTAGCAATGTTAACGTCCCTGCTTTGTGTTGTCCTACGGGAGCTGGCGTGCTCTTCTCATCGCTAACATCCGTGTACGACGAATGCTTGCCATGCTGTACCGGTCACTGTGACAATAGGTGCGTCGTCCCGTCCATCCGTAGTGCTGTATCGTCGGCGATCGCTTCTAGGTCGTCTTGTATTAATCCGTACATAGTAGTCTTCGAAAGTGGTTAAAACTATAGAGCCCGAGAATGCCCACTTCGCATCGCTATCGTCCGCGCCACTCAGTAAACTTTCAATACGCGCCGTGTCGTCTATAGTCTCCGAACACATCCCGGATTAACCTATACTCTGTCATCGGCAGTCTCTTTCGAAGTTGGGCTTAGCCAAATGGCTTAGCACTGTCCCGAATTATCCTACACGATAGTCTGAGATATGGTTAGATTCGTCTTAACATACGAATGTTAAATTACCAGGCGCGCTTTGCTCGAGTTATAATAATCTTTGACGGTGGTTGTTGAATAAATAAAATAATCATCATCATATGTTTCAAACATATCTTTAGGCTATACTTATGTTTATGCTCTTATTCGGAAATTATCTCTTACTGAATAAAGATGAAAATTTTCCACGAATTAGAATCGAAACATTGTTAATTGAATAATTTAGGCCATTTCCAGAAACAATAAAAAGCTTCGTTGGTTTTAATCGTAAGAACTCGAAATGTTTAGAATATATAAACAAAGTGTAATCAATTTGTGTTTACAATCCCTATATATTTGACTTGCTGTAAATTTTCACATATTTATTTTTAATTTCATTTGACTTTCTATGATGTCAAATTATTTAATAAACGTTTTACAGTAAAAGCAAACATTATGGAAAAATTATTTGCATGCTTGATAAATGAAAATTTTATATGATTTTTAATAGGGTTCCATAGGTAAGGCAGCGTGTGTTTTATCAATTGTTATAAATTTCAGATTAATAAAAATAAACAGAATTTCTTCATTTTTCAATTAAATTAACAATTTATTTTTAATTTTAGTTCTGTGGTTTATTGCATCGCAAATTATCTTTATTATATTTTTATATGAGGTTGAGAGTCAGAGTGGGCCACACAACATTTCCCTCAATACATGGAAAAACTCTGTTTAAAGGCCTACATATTATTCACTACTTTTCAAAAAAATTCCAAAAGTTCAAAAACCGTGAGTTTTTCAAAAAAATTTAAAAGGCGCCGTTTTTAAAAATTGCATTAGGCATCAAAATTAATTGGTCCGGCACTGATTTCTAATATTTTTATGAGAAAATAGAATTTAGAAAAAATACTACTTAAAACAGTAAATTAGGAAAACAATTATATGTCAGAATAATATTTATTTGACTTAAAAGGACAAAAATGTGGCTAAATTTAATTCATAAATATCATCTTTTGGTCCGAAAGATCTCAGAAGACAGATGGAATTTATACTGATTAATGTTTAACTTGTAAGAGTGAGATGTGGTGCTTTGGATTTGTTTTCCTCTACGTTACTGGATAGGGAGGATCTTGCGAGGAGATGTGATATGTCGTTCGTTTCGAGAGAGTATGAATTTTCCTTAATTCGCGGGAAATCGAATCTCACAGGAACGGACATTTGGGCGGGGATACAACTGATATAAAAGCTCATCTAACCATGTGAAGCCTGTATTTCCAAAATCTAAATAAGTTAGTTAAGCCGCCAAATCGCAGAAGATATACAGTATACTTTATCTGGCAATGACCACTTGTAAATCCCATCACAGGCTGGCCAAAACCCATGATAGGGTCAATTGGAAAACTAGTGAAAGATGAAGGTCAATATGTCGGGCCTTCCTGAAACATTGGAGGTATGGCACTCGGATCCTCCTGGATGGTAAGCCACAGCTTTATACACTAGTTATATTCATCAAATCTTGTATATTGCGAAACAGTTTTATATAGGATAAGAATCAGTAAGAAAAGGTTTTACGTTTTGAAGCTCTCTTCTAAACTTTGTGATTCTTTCAGTCAAACAGATCATAAAATACCTGAATTTGCTGAATTTTCCTTGATAAAGGCTAGCAAATCAACAGCGAAAATTCACAGAAAAAGAAACTGTTGAAAAATTACATCAAGTATAATAGTTGGCTCTTTCCACACAAAAGTACAAAAAATCGGGTTATATGCAGTTTTCTTCAATTTTCTAACCGTGTTAGAGAGAAACCATATTCTAGAAATATCGTGTTATATGGGGGTTGTTTGTATAACCTTTCTAAAGATAATTTTGCATGTAAATAAACTCCCATCAAATTGATCGAATCAATTTGGATATTTCAAAATATAATCGATTTTTCGATTTTTTGAAGAAATGTTATTGCATTTTCCATGATTCTTTAAATAATGTATAAATTACTTATAAAGAAGTACGGTTATTTCTGCAAATAATTGTTTATTTAATTTGTTTCATTAAACATATTACTCGGTATACATTTCAGTCTAATAAACTGATTTCAAAAATGATCGAATTAACAATTAAACATCATTCGGTTTTTCCGGAATTCTGATTATCTTCTCCATCAGCTTCAGCATCGACTGCTCCTTCTGCGGCGCCTTCACCTTCTTCTCCAGCAGTCTCAGCATCATCTTGACTTTCTCCGGTCTCTACCATGGCAGCAACCAAGAGAAACAAAAGAAAGAATACTCGAAGTTTCATTTTGGTAGAAGAAATTGTTCGATATGAAAATCCGTCTTCCAACCCAGTTTATATACTTTTGCTATTTGAAAATCTACCAATCGTAATTCGAAATTTCACTATTATTTGTTCTATGAAAGAACTAACAAGGAAGAGTTTTCTGTCTTCCGTGTTTAATTAGCTGCCACAGTTAAACAAGGAAATGAAAACCTCAAATCTTTCTATGTCTAAAATTTAAAACAAAATTATTAAATAAAATATTTTGATGGGATAAAAGTTAAATGATTGAAGAATAATTCTTCGTGTAATTAATAAAAAATATATCAGGATTGTATTGGATATAAATATTTTAGATGTAAATTAAATAATGAGTATTTTTAACTGCTGTTCATAAAACAAATATTTTTGACCATATTATCAAGTTGATTTAAAATGTACATTCGAATTTTTATTAATATTTATTTGGTTTTAATTTATTTAAATTTTGGAAGTAAACTGATGCGTATAATAGCATCGGACTTTATTTTCATATTGAAATGATGGATGTTCAGTTACTAAAAGGTTCTCCCTAACAACTTTTTAGGTATTTGATTAGTCAGCCGGATAATTGCTTGGTAAAATATTGCTTATCATCTGGAGACCTCCCCGATTAAAAATTTTCATTTCAAAATCAACGAAAATGGAAAAAGAGTAAACTACAACATATATTTATTGATATTGTATATCAATAAATTTATACATATATTTAAACAGTAAATTTTGATTAGATTTAACTTTCCTATAGTGATATTTTAATTATATAACAGAAAAGTCTTCGTTAAATAATTGTATTCAATTCTTTTCACTAAATACAATATTTAATTAAAAATTTATATTCGATATTTCAAATAAATAAAATGAGGCTCAAATTAATAGTTAAGTTTACTTTCGAACCCTAATTTCAATTAATATCATCATCATTAAGCTCCTTCCCATTTCTATATGGGGTCGCTGTTTTTGATGAGCTTTCTCCATAAAGTTAATATCCCATTTTTCCTTCATGCTGCCTGTTAATAATAATAATTACAAACATTAAGATTTATTTGCAGATTCATGCGTTTGTTACAATAGTAATTCTATTTGTTGTCATATTTTTTAAAATTCAAAAATTATTATATAATATAAATAACAATTAAATGTATCTATGAAATACAATCTCATAGATACATTTTATTATTTAATTGGAAGTAAGTGAGATTTAACTTACATATTTTTCATATCTTACACATTTTAAAATAAAGTTTTCATATATTAGTGAAATACAGCATTTATTTCAATATATTTCTGAAAAATATGAAGTATACACTATTCAAATAACTTCTATTTTTCATGTATCTATGCAGATTTCATGTAACTATTTTTCATGTATTAATGAAGTACATACTATTCAAATAAATTCTATTTTTAATGTAACTATTTATACAGCTTTGTATATGGAGAGTTGTAAATAAAATATATATTTCTGAAAAAATATTTTCACCTAATATTAAGTTAATAATTTAAGAAAAATGTAAATATTGAGTATAATTCTTAATTATAAGTATTAACTTAAAAATAAATCCTAGCATGTTGATTGCTGATAAAAATAATAATATAAATATAATTATTCTGGCAGATGTAACTTTATCTAAGGAAAACAAAGAAATAGAAACCATGGAAATATATGAAAAAGAAATTGTTCAAGCAATTGGAGATGTTGAAGACGAAGAAAAGAAAGAACAAAGAGAAACTTAAAGGCATCTTATTATAAAATTCACCAATTGGAAAAACAATTACATGAATTTTTGAAAATGTATTCAACAGTGATCAAATGTGATTTCTTTTAAAACAATCATTGCAAGGTTTTACATGGTCAGATAAGACTGTTAACAATGCATTAAAATTATACATATCTTATGGTAGAAGTGGTTATGAAGAAATCAGGAAACAGAACTTGCAATATCTATGTGTTCGCACTTTACAGAAACGAATAGGAAATTTTAAATTCATTCCTGGAATTAATAAATAAACTATATACTATAATATAATATTAATGTAAATATAAAAGAAAAATAAACATACTTAATTTCGGGTGATTTAATAAATGTGGTTATTAATTATAATTAAAAAAATAAATGACGAAATAAAACTATTTTTGTACGAGTAAATATTTACATAAGGAAAAAATGTACTGTCTTTAACACATTACTTTTTACTGTCTTCACTTAATTTCGTTACGAATAATGCAAGTTAAACATTTTTCCTAAAACAATTATGCATTATTTAATATTCATTGACATGTTTTTAAATTTCTAAATGCATTTTCTTTTCTAATATGAATGCGAGTTAAGTATTTCTTACGAAAATTCTATAGTACTGTATGGCGAGCAATCGGCCAGAAGGATATAAAATGGCGGCTGGAAGTCGGGATCGCTACTCTATAAATCTAGGGACTCTAAAGGGATAGTCTCAAATTTTTTTTGCGCACTAATCGAAACCGCATTATTCAAATTCGCACTAATCAAGGGATTCCTGTATATAATACTCTTCTAACGATATATTTAGGTATAAATATATCTTATAATACATTTATCTATCAATATACCAGTTGAACGCTAATGTTATATATACTGATATTTTATTATAAATACTGACCATCTATTTAAAATACTAACCAAAAATGTTTAAAAATATTGACCCAATAAATAGCAGCCAAAATGAACAGTATTATTCAGGAGAAAAATCATTATATATTTTTATTATATTAATAAAAATTTCTCTCCCAAATAATGCTGTTTATTTTTCTAAAAAAGATCATTCTAGATATTATCTATCCTCTTCAGGTTTGGAAATTAATTAACATGTGTTCATTAATATAATGAATTGTAAATACAGTCAAACCCCTATAAAACGCCTCCCATTAAGTTGCAACCTTCGCTGACCGCCAAGAAATTTGGAGGAACGGATCTTCTCTATGTTAATGGAATAGGTAAATCCTGATAAAATGCCATCCGCCAATAGAAATGTCTAAACAAATATTCCTTTCAGTACTGTATTTGTCCTCGTTAATCCGCCAGGGGCATGTTAAGTGACTTATAGCCCAAAGTTCATCAGTAGTGCATATACAGTATTAAAAGTTCTCTGGATTCATTTGTACCAGAGGGTGGGAGAGAAGGAGTTTTAACCAAAGATTAATTGTCTCTCTCTTTAAGCCTGGTTCATACCTAGGTTGTAGAAAATTTAGAATTGTAATAATCAGATTGTTTCCATCATTTATTGTGTACCAAGCAAATAAGGATATGTACAGTAAGCTGTGTACATTGTGTTTTACAGAGAACTCAATGTAGAGGATCAGAACAGCAGATGGATATGTTTTCTATATAGTACTGTATATATACGGTACATATACTATACTGTAAAGTATACAGTATTTTAGAAATGTTAAGTTTGAAAGCTAAATATAAATGTACTATATTTTATTAAATATAATAAATTCAGAGTTCATTTTCATTTCTATACTATACGTGTTTATAATTAACTATCTAAATCTACATGTATTTATAATTAACTATCTAAAAATCTTATAAAGATTTAAACATAGCAGTTAAATTAAGAATCTAAATAATACTACATGTGTTTTCAATAAACTGCCAACCCTGATTAGTCGCTAAAATCGTCCCAGGACGGATGGTGGCATCTTATCGGGGTTTAACTGTATATAGATTTTAAATGGACATCATCCCTAAGAAAATCCTGTATGCAGAATTTTCCTAAGGATGATGTCCATTTAAAATCTAGATTAATAAAGTAATAAATACTTCATAAAGTAAATAATAGAATATATTTATTATTTATAGAGCATAGTAAAAATTTTTTCCCATCCAGCTAGTCACATATTTTTATATTGGCACTTTCATTGATGGCATATTTCGTATCTCTAGAATCTGATCTTAATCCTCAATTCTCAACAATGGCAAATTTCTGAGATTTTATTGAATATTGTTTTATTTTATATTTCAAAATGGAAATAACACTACTTATATTTTTATTTGTTTTTCATCAATTTTATAAAAAAATCAGTATCAAAAATTAACAGAGAGAAAATATTTTCATATAATTATCAATAATAATAGATTATGTAAGACAGTAATAAAGTTACTCATCTACTTTAAATTATTAACTTAGAATAAACAGCACTACATTCATAAGCATTTTTTTTATAGAAATAATAATGCTTTCAATTTTATTACAAATCTTATAGAAAACTTATTTTCTATTGAATTTAATGCTATTTATATAAGTTAATAATTTAAAATAATTATAATATAAATGTTACAAAATTCAAATATGAAGAATTTGTTCAAAAATTTACGAAAATATCATTTTATTTGATCCTTGAAGAGAACACATTTCTTCTTATGGTGTATTAAGTTCCATTAATAAAAATGTTATATGAATAAAGTTTCTGAAGAACTGAATCTTTGTCCATTAGGAAGTTGAGTAGATTTAGAATTAATGGAAAACAAGCTAATTAAAAATTATATTTAACATAAAAAGGAAGCCAATATACAAAAAATTATGTAAAATAAAATTTACATAATTGTATGTATATTGTAGAACAATTTCATTTATTTCTCATGCTAGCAAAGTAATGCTACAAATTTTTCTAGAATGTCTAAAAGCTTATCTACTGCCTCAAATCCCACAAGAACAGGCTGACTTTATGCCACAGAGAGCATATACTGAATATGCAAAAATCATAGAAAAAATGTAGTGAATCTAATGGAAAAGCCTAGATCTGTTTTCTTGACTATACCAAAGCTTTTGATTGCGTGAAATGGCCAAAATTGTGGGCTATTTTATCTGAAATGGGAACATCACAACATCTGATCACTCTAATTAGGAATCTGTATGAAAACAGCAAAGCCAAGGTCAGGATCACCAATGATCTCACAGAACTTTTTAATCTGAGAAAAGGTGTTTAACAAGGATGCATCTTGAGTCCCATACTTTTTAACATTTATGACATATAGATAATCAGGAAAGCCACAGAAAACTGGGATGGTAGCATTTCTATAGGTAGCAGAAAGCTCTGTAACCTGTGATATGCTGATGATTTTACTCAACTGACTGCAACAGAAGAGGAATTAATTATTTTATTAACAAAGAGGATGCCAGTAAAGAGATTGGGCTGAAAATCAAGAGAGAAAAAACTAAAATAATGATTATTGACAGGTCTAGTAATAATCAGAGTACTATCAATCAAATTAATAGCATGCATGTAGTGGATAGTTTTATCTATCTTGTGTCCCTGCTGATGAACACAGGCAGTAATACAGAAGAAATCAAAAGAAGAGCAGGAATAGCAAAATTGGTAGTAACATAATTAACAAAGATCTGGAAAAGTCAAGACATACATATAGATACAAAGAAATGCCTTATGTGGAGTCTCATGTTCCCATTTGATGTGACTTGATTTCATGATTGAATATGAATGCTGGATATTAAAGAAATAAGATTTATGCAAAATTGATACCTTTGATAAAACATGTTGAGAAGAATGATTAGAATTCCTTGGGCTGATAGATGAACCAATCAATCCATAATCAATGAACTGCAAATCAAAAACAGATTGAGCATGATAATAAGAAGTCAAATAATAAAGTTTTTTGGACATACTATAAGAAGAGATGGCTTGGAAAAACTTATGCTTCAAAGCAAAGTTATTGGAGCTAGAGATGCTGGCAGAATCCATGAATATAGCCAAAAATAGAGAATTATAAAGTACATTAATGCATTCCTATCATCAAAATGATTCATGAGATCATGATGCCTGTTGTGTGCAATTGATGATAACAATGATGTAAATAAAAATAAAAAACAGGACAGAAAAACTAGGTAGTAACAAAATCGCACCAACACAAGCAAAAGATCGGACCTTTGATAAAACATGTTGAGAAGAATGATTAGAATTCCTTGGGCTGATAGATGAACCAATCAATCCATAATCAATGAACTGCAAATCAAAAACAGATTGAGCATGATAATAAGAAGTCAAATAATAAAGTTTTTTGGACATACTATAAGAAGAGATGGCTTGGAAAAACTTATGCTTCAAAGCAAAGTTATTGGAGCTAGAGATGCTGGCAGAATCCATGAATATAGCCAAAAATAGAGAATTATAAAGTACATTAATGCATTCCTATCATCAAAATGATTCATGAGATCATGATGCCTATTGTGTGCAATTGATGATAACAATGATGTAAATAAAAATAAAAAAATCAATTAATATTGATGTATATATAATTTAAGAACAAAATATTTTTCCAAATATGATATATGCATAAACTTTTCTTCAAGAATAATCCAAATATTAATTTACTAATTAATTATAATTAATTTCAATATAGTTTCAAAATCTGTTTTCCTAAAAAATATTACAAGCCAAATAACAAAATATACAATATAAATGCTAGTACTGATATTGAAGTAAATGGAGAAAAATCCAATAATTTTTTAAGAGATTTTTGAAAAACAAAGCATTAATTCAATCACTTATTTATAAAAGATATAACTTTCTTTACATTTATGAGAAATACACTAATATCTAAAACAGTGGTTCTCAACCTTTTTTGTGTTGAGGAACACACTATAATATTTTGAAATTTGGCGGCACACCTAAATATTTTAAATAATAATACAGATTTAATAACGAATTTTTATTAACAGATTGTTGTATTTATTCTTATTTATTACATTCAGATTACAGACACTCGTACACGGGATCATTAAATGGCAACCCTTATTCAGTTAAAACGCCACCTGCGGATTTTGTCTTTTTAGAGAAACTATAATTTTAATTTTTATTTCTTAATTTTTAAATTATGAATAACAACAAAAAATTTTGGCTGTCGAAGAAATTCGAGGGTTAGATTTTTCTAACGATACCCAATTTAAAGTTATTTATATTAATTTTTATATATTTATGTTTATTTTATGTATTTTCATTTTTATATGTTTATATTTATATTAATGTTGTAAAATATTATTTATATTTTAATGTTTTATATGTTAGTATATTTTTTATGGTACCTATTTCTGATTGTATATAAATGCAAGAATTATAGTAATTTTACCGATTTTAAATTAAAAAAAAAAAATTCTATTCTGTCATTTAAAATAGGGAGTCTCTGCAGTGCGGCGACGGCAAGGATAAGCGATAGGAAAGTAAATAGTCGCCTGCAACTAGTACTGTATTGTGAATCGCTGCCGGCAGATGGCATCACGAAATATTATTGAAAGCTTGACATGATGATTAAATGGAGGCTATCGATGTTCATTATTATTATTAGATCAAATTTACAAATTAATTACATATATACACTATCAAGCAATAATAGAGATTGAGATAAAGGAAGAAAATATATTTTTAACAAGAAGAGAGAGCTTAAACGGAAGAGAGAAGAACTAATTAGTTCTTCTCTCTTCCGTTCATCCAGGCGCAATCGGGCGCATTAGAGAAATTTTTCAAAAGTAATGAATGTCATGTTTATTTACTTTGTAATCTACATTTACAAATGAAAATGAATTTCAGTGAAGAAAGAATGAAGACGAAAAAAACTAGAGAAAATTTAACAACTTTGGAACATCAAACTTCAACATCTATAGAACTAGATTGTTTAAACGTAAATATTTTAGAAATTTCAAATTGGCCAGATTTATTAAGTGACAAATTGGATGTAGAAATAAAAGTATGTGATTTTTTGGTAAAAAATTCTTTTTTGAAAATATATCGGGGGCCCCACTAACAACTTTTCCTGAGACTCAGCCAAACATCCATCCGGCCTCGTTCTATAGTGAATGATATGTGACTCACGACCGTGACTCACGTTTCACCTGTAAACTTGTAAACTTTATACTGGATTTAACTGAAACGCAACCAAATGAGTAATTATCTAAGCATGAAAAATATAAACTATGAGGAGTGAGGGAAATTACGTAAAGTCACGCCTACAAAATTTTCCTCTCTCTTTTCAGCACAATCGAATTGACTCTGTGCCTCGATATTCCTACAACATGAAATATATCAGGTACTATGACTTTAAGTATAACTAAGTTATACTGTGTGTACCATACAATAATAAAGTATATTCATTAATTATTTAAACTTGAATAGCTCTATTGTGTTTAAAATTAAAAAAAAAACCATAGATTCTATAATTAATTTTCTTGATTATTCTATGAATTTATATACAAATTTTGATTTTATTTTTGAAATTATCAAGTTCTACATCAAATTCTTCTCTACGTTAGAGACTGCGATTCTGTTAAACAACAAATTATTATCTTAAAATTACCATAATTAATTCCACAAAGTTTTAGTTTTTATCTATGCACTACTACTACGGAGAAAATTTATTTTCTCATGTTTTTAATATCTAGAAAAAACTTAGGCATTAAATGAACATTATATTGAGTATTCAACTAGGAAAACATTAAATCGAGTATTCAACTATATCAACCATTTTTTTTTTATCTAAGTGAATATATTCGTAGTTACTCGGTATAAATTAATGGTAAAAATGTAATCCGTGTATTCCAATTGGGGAAACTTCTGAAGTTTGAAGGAGTATATTGAAATCTGGATGACTTTACTTGCAGCTGATTTGTTTTATTATAAATTCGTGACCTGCAATTGATCCAACTGCAGGACTCCATATCATTTCAATTAGAAAGAACTTGAGAAATTTGATTTTAAACTGATGAAGTCACATGATTAATTAATCATATTAAGATCGGTTTTAATGGTCTGTAAGTCTATTGAATTTTATAAAAATCAATCAAATAGTTTTTATTTTCTTTCTCATTTAACTCAGCTTTTCAACCAATTTAATTAACTCAGCTTTTCAATGTTAACAACAACGATATTATCGTCAAGTGAAGAATAATTTTTAATAGGATAGAACCGGATCCTGCTGGAAAATTCTGGAGGTAATGGATCCAAAATTGAACCTGGAAGATCTAAGTAGCAAACCAGCGCTTCATCATGCAGCTATCCAATCCCGTTAATCAAATTTTCTATATATTAGGGACAAAAGTGATTTATTTGTTTATCTTCTCGATATCCAATATTAAAAAAATAACTCGATCTAACAATTTTAAATCTTTTTATTTAGAACCCTATAGCGAAATCACAATGTGGGAAATAATCTTAAAAGCATAATTAATAATGATCTCTGAAATTTGAATATCCGCTATTTTTATATAAAATGAAAGGATTAATTGATATGTCATCAAGGCAAACTTCTATGTCTTGACAATTTTCTTTGATTTCATAAAAATTTCATTATCTTAGTTCAAAATGTGTCAGATAAAAATATTAAGTTTGTATTTCTGCCATTTTTAAATTACTTTGGATATAAGGTTAAAAACGAGGCATCGAATTCATCATTGAATATTTCCACAGAATCTCATTAAAATTTAATAATTAGTTGAAAAGTTATTAACAGAGTGCATACAGAAATCTAGTGGGACAGCTCGATGATATTTTAAATTTGTTTCCTTCGGAAAGTGGGTTAAATTAATAACAAAAAAAATAATAATTTGTAAAAATATGAGTGTCTAAATTTAATTTAACAATTTAATTAAAAAAATTAATTTTATAATCTGTAAAAATTAATAACTATTCGTTTATATAAGCAATTATTTAGAACACATTAATAATTTATATCTAAAATATTTACATCCAATGTTATCCTAATCCATTTTAATTAATTACATGAAATATAATTTTTATCCTGTTTAAAAATTTTATTTACAGAAATATTCGAGTTTTTCATTTCCGTATTTAACAGTAGCAGCTAAAACACGGAAGACAGAAAACTCTTCCTTGTCAATTCTTCGACAGAACAAATAATAGCCAAGTTTCGAAATATTATTGGTAGGTTTTCAAATAGCAAAAGTATATAAACTGGATTAGGAAAATGATTTTTATATCGAACAATTTCTTCCGTAGAAATGAAACCTCGAGTATTCTTTCTGTTGTTTCTCTTGGTTGCTGCCATGATAGAGACTGGCGAAAGTGAAGAGAATGAAGAAGGATCTAATGAAAGTGGTAAATCTACAGAAGCAAAAAACACAGATACATCAGTCGACAACGAAGATTCAGATATTGATGGTGATTCTGATTGATGTTTCATTGCTAATTTTATCATTTCTGAAATCGGTTTTAGCTACTGAAATGTGTATTGAAAAAATCTTTTACTGAAATGAAGTGAATAAAATAATTATTTGCATAGATACTTGTTGTCCTTTATAAATCATATATAGTATAATGAAAAGAATTGTGGAGAATGCGATAGTATTCTATCAATATGTAATATAAATTAAGAAATGTCTATTATTATTTGAGATTTTTAAATTAGTTTGACCATTTGATGAAGCTTTTTATGTGCGAGATTTAATAAGCGATAAACTTTAGTAAGTTTATATTGAAAATTTTTTTGTCAATTCATGTGAACGAAAAATATGTAAGTTTATATATGCAGTTAACGCTACAACCAAAGAAAAGTCTAAAAACATTCGCTAGCATATATCAGCACTTCTAACAAAAGAGTTTGAAACAGTTTGTTTTAACTATTTAATACAATATTTTTTATAGAAATTTGCATATATTTTTCGAATTTCTCTATACAACTTTTATTTTAAGTTTCCTAAGTTGCTATTGGTTCAAAGATATTTCACCCCCTGTGTCGTTTAACGCCGTTTTCCACCCCTAATGGTATTAAGCTGCGGGCATTCCAGTAACCATCACGAAGTTCTTACATTCCGTAGTGGGATCAGCCTTCAGGTGAAAGATGATACTCAACGAACCGGACACAGATCCATCCTGAAAAATTTTTGGAGGTGTGGAACCTGGGAACTGAACTCAGATTCTCCAGGTTGGAAGCACAGTACTCTTCCACAACGTTGATGGTTCAACCATATTAAAAAGTGATTGTTTAAAATGCTCTTCGAACGTTCTACCTAATAATAGAATTTTTTTATTGTATCTTAAATAGATGTTACACTATTCAAATAAATTTTTTATTTTTTGAAATTTTTGGCGTTGAGTGTCACATTGAGACGATGAATGCGATAATATCGTCTGATCAATATGTATTTATAATTTTCTTATAATATTCTACTATATTTTATAAATTGTATTACTCTAGTTATAACAGTTTGCGAAAAAATACTTCATAAATTTACTTATTTTCATCTATTTTATAAAATTCCATCTCCTATAATATCTAAGCAATCACTAACAATCAAAAATATGCGTTGCAGTACGCCAAGAGGTAGAATTGCATCTACTGCATTGTTTAATGCATTTTAATCACACAAAATTTAAAGGGACAAATTTTTAATGCTACTTTTTAAAGGAAGATCCTTAAGGGATGTTATCTTTAAAATTTCAATTTCTCCCAGTTCACTGCAGTGGAACATTTTGCATTTAAGGTTAGTGCCACAACAAGATACCAAAACTATAATAATCATCATATATACTAGCAACTTTTATACGATCACTTTTGATATGCCTTTTTGCGAAAGTTATTTATCATACAAGGCGGAGTGGGATAAGTGCATAGTTAGGGCAAGTGAATTAACGGACTTTTTTTCTTGTAAGATAAGTGAAATTTTACAAGTTGATATTGTAGTAATCTACTAAAAGTTAATATCGGCCTATCGACCTAGATATCGTACGATGACAGATGAAATTTCAGTATTTACGTCGACCTTTATAAAAGCATCGTATCCGAATAACATACATGAATTTGACAGTATCTTAAAAGTACAGTAATTCTTAAGATAACTTCATATTAGGAGATATTTTTTGTAAGTATGAATAATATTGATTAAAGTTTACATTAAATAAACAATATTTTTTGATATTTTAAAATTTATTAAGAAAAACCCTGGTAAGCTCTTGCCCCGTAAATATTGTTACCTAGGGCAAGTGCGGAACAGCAGCTTGGGGTAATCGCGTTATAGATTATTCTGACCTCATAACGCGTTCAATTTTATCTTTTCGTGTTATATATTTTAATCTGTTTATTAACTTCTTTTTATAGCATATAACATGGGTCGCAGCTACATCAGAAAAACCAGAAGTGTCGATTATTCGAAAGAAATGAACGTCATGCGAACGTTGTCCGATATGACGATTGATAAATGCAAACACCGACATGCAACATTGTTCGAGATGATGATTGATAAATGCAAAGATATTATCAATTAAATTTTCGTATAAACCATTTTTTATTTGATAAAAAACATTTTGTTATATTTCACTATACCACCCTTCACATTTCACAAGGGGAGGACACAATCTCCGTCCCCCCTGCTTGTATGTTAATACCAATTTCGATTGTCTTCAACATATAGATTGAGGGCCATCGAAAAGTGACTTATTTAAAAGGGTTAAAAAAAATCGAGGTCAAATGTCATGATTCCGGACCGCGCCGCTTATATACCTAAAAAATTATACTTCTTTCAACCAAATCGGCGGCGTAGTGATTAAGCTACTTTTATAAAATTTTGTCGCAAATATAAAATTTTCAAAAATGATTTAAACTGTATTAGCTGTGGAATGCCATTGTTAACTACCCTGCCATTCCAACTTTGTAAAAACCGTTCTGCACGTCCCCACTCCACCTTAATATTAATAGGAAAAAAATACGATCTCCAAAAAGATTTTGATTTTTTTCTGGCGTATTGCGGTAGAAAAATTTTATATGTAAATTTAACGAAGAGTGGCCGAAATTTACTGGTTCATCCTTATTTTCATACACTTTCAGATTTTTTTAAGAGGAATCAAGTCCAGCCATTGAACCTCATCTTTCACCTGACGGCCGACCATACCACAGATATTGACAGACAGTCGTGGACATTATTCCAAATCCATAAACATAACTACAGTATACATTTTGTTCAGATATCTGTAAGATAATTATTGTTAGTTCAAACATGTTGAGGTTGCACTTCTCGCAGTACTTTTCGAAGGATTTCATCTATTGAATGTAACATTTCTTGCATTTATTGTAAACAAATTTTTTATTATAGCAAGAAATAAAGTAAAATATACATTAATAATATTTTAAAATTGTCTCTTAGTTCATTTATCGAAAAATTTAATTAAGCGTGCTAATTAATATACAGTAACTGACTATCGATTTAAGAAAGGTCTCAATCGATAATCTAAACTTTATTATAAAAAAAAAAGAAAACCTCGCCATCATTTTTATAATTAACAAGTCATCAAGATAACTTCAATCCATTGATAATTCACCTAAATTTCATAAAAATTTAGCAGGATTATTTGGGACAATTAGTTCAAAATATATTGGGTGAAAATCTTAGAAGTTTGAATCCCGTAATTTTTAAGTTGTTATAGATGTACTGTTAAAAATGAAGCAACAAATTTATCATTGATTGTATAAAATTGCAAAATTTGACGATTTTAAGGAGCATTTTGTTTAAGTGGCCCATCGATAGCAAATTTCCCCTAATTTCTCTTTCCTCCTCATAGTTTACATTTTTCCCGCTTGGGCAATTACTCTTTTGGTTGCGTTACAGTTAAATCCGTTATGTTGTTTACAAGTCTCCAGGTGAGACGTGAGTCACATACCATTTACTATTGTAGAAATGGCCGGCTGAAGGTTTGGAAGGGGCCTCGGAAAAAGTTATTATGGACCCCAATCAGCAGAGTAACTAGAGTTGTATGGGCCCTGGTGCATGATATAAAATGGAACCTCGGGAAAATTTTATTTTGTTTAAGCTAAAACAGTAGTACCAAAATTGATGAATTTGAAAATAAAAATTCATTTTTATTAATAAATTACTTACCTAAAATATTTTTTTCTTACTTTTGCCTCCGCAAAACAATCGATAATTTCTTTTATGTTAATTTTCTTTGCTCGATTCTTTCGGTAAAATATAGACCCCATTCCAGTTTGGGCCCTGATGCGATGGATCATTGCAATCACTTGCATCATTGTAGCTACGCCACTGGCCCCATTATATTTTCAAAAAAATAATTTTTTACCAATAAATCATATAATTTTATATATTTCTACATCGAATTTGTCATTTATTATCTATCTCTAAATTTGAAATTTCTAAAGTATTTAAGTCTAAAGAACCTCGTTCTGTAGATGCTGAAGGTTGATCGTCCAAAGTTGTTAAATTTTTTCTTCCTTTCTTTCTTCTTCATCCTCTCTTCGGAGAAATTCATTTTTATTTGTAGATGTACAAGGTCGATAAACATGATATTCATTATTTTTTAAAAATTTCTCTAATGCGCCCAATTGTGCCTTAATTAGTTCTCTCTTCTGTTTAAGTTCTCTGGCCTTGTATTGCTAAACATTTATTTTCTTCTTTTGTTTCGAGGTCTACTATTACTTGACATTGTGTATGTGTATTGAATTTGTAAATTTGATCTAATAATAATAATAATAATAATAATAATAATAATAATAATAATAATAATAATAATGAACATCGGTGGCTTCTATTTAATTATCATCTCAAGCACCGCTCTTCCGATCTTAATAATAATAATGAACATCGGTGGCTTCTATTTAATTATCATCTCAAGCTTTTAACAATAATTCGTGATGCCATCTGCTGGCAGCGATCTATGATACCAGTTGTAGGCAACTACAGTATTTACTTTGCCGTCGCCGCACTGGAGTGACTCTATTTTAAATGACAGAATAGAACTTTTTTAATTTAAAATCGTAAAATTATTGTAATTTTTGAAGGTGTATATCATTTTTGAAGTATAAAACAAAACAATAAAATATAAAAAATATTTTATAACATTAACATTAATATAATATAACATAAATATAAAAAATAAAAATATAATAAAAAAACATATAAATACATAAAAAAATAAACATTAATATAATACAAACTGATAACTATATTTAAATAGAATATATGCTGCACCACATTCTTCTTTAATAATTTTTTAAAATTCATTTTAGGAAGCAAAAAATTAACTTCCATATTGAATACTTCGCGTTGCTCGAGCGCTGGCGCGCTAGGATTGTATGTAATTGTAGAACAGCCAAGCGATGCAATTCCCAGAAAGTGGTTATTGTTCGTAAACAGAATACTATTTTTATAATTAATTGATGCAAACAGAAACTTGTTGAGACTTACTTGATCAGATATTTTTGCAACAGCGCTACATGATATTATCAATTTGAAATTACCCTTCTGTTTTTATTTACATTTGAAAAATTACAATATAAATTAATTTAAATAATATGGAAAAAATAATTCCTATTCGTTTATACGAGCAAAAATTAATTTGCATTAAAAATACTTATATCCATTTCATATACTGAACTACTTTTATTAATTATATAAAAGCATAATTCTTCAATGATTTGGTTTTAATCCATTTAAAGAGTTTATTTTATAATTTCGTTTTAAATTTTAGATATAGAAAGACATGAGTTTTCATTTCCGTGTTTAACTGTAGCAGCTAGTTAAACAAGAAAGACAAAACACTTTTCCTTGTTAGTTTTTGATAGAACAGCAGCAAAGTTTCACTGCATGATAGAATTTTCAAATGACAAAAATATGTAACCATCATGGCCATATTGCAGTTCTTTGCTATCTTCAATGTGGCTCCATATCATGAACAGTCAATATTTAGTATGAAGCGGAAATATTTAATTTAAGAAAATAATATATTTTAATTTGTTCATTTATTATAAAAATAGTATGCATCTATACAAAATAAATGTTTGTGAAATATGCAGTAAACAATTTTTTTAAACTTTAAAATCAGTGATTAAAATTTTCCAGGAAAAACTAATTGCAGCTTTCATTATCTCGAAAAAAATTGATTGCGGCTCTCGAGTATTTTATATTCTCTTATGCGGCTCATAATGATATAAAGTTTAACCACCTGAAGTAGAGGGGAGTTGGGAGAAGGATTTTTGATATGGAACAAAATAAAATTTCGAGTGTTCTTTCTTTTGTTTTTCTTAGTGACTACTATAAGAGGAGAAGAACCATCCACTGAAGATGTACCAAATACTGAAGATATTGATGGATTCAATTGAGATTTAATTACTAATTTAATCATTTCTGAAATAATTTTATTAGATTGAAATGTATACTGAGTAAAATGTTTAATAAAACGAATTGAGTAAATTTGCACAGATAATTGGCCCTCTTTAAAAATAAAATAAATCAAAAATGATATTTTAATCACACAAAATTTGCCACTTAGCACTCTTACTCAATGGAAGGAGATGTCATATATTGACCAAAAACTAAAAAAAAAACTACATAAAATTTGACCGGATGAAGTTTAATGCTATTTTTTTCAAACAATAAACAGATTGTCACCAAGTACAGTAGTTGAGACATAATCAAATCATAAATTTCTTACATCAAAATAATGGGAAAATTTTCTTATAATTATAGATTCAAAAACGCTTCATTAAAGAAAAATATGTATACTTATAGAGAAAAAATAGTATGCATCTATACAAAATAAATGTTTGTGAAATATGCAGTAAACAATTTTTTAAACTTTAACATCATAGGTTAAAATTTTCGTGAAAAACTGATTACTGCTTTCAATATTCCGAAAAAACTGATTGCAGCTCTTGGGTATTTTATATTCCCTTATGTTGCTCATAACAGTTTGGTCACTCAGGGTATATAAACCGAGTTGAGAGAAAGATTTATATATCGAACAATTTCTGACGAAATAAAACTTCAAGTGATCTTTTTTTGTTGTTGTTGTCATGATAGAGACCAGAGAAAGTGAAGAAGATACTGAGGCTGGTGGAGGAAACAAGTCATCCATTGAAGAACCATCCACTGAAGAATACCAAATGCTGAAGATATTGATGGATCCAAATGAAGTTAGTGTAATTGCTAATTTAACCATTTCTGAAATCAGTTTATTAGATTGAAATGTATATTGAGTAATATGTTTAATGAAATGAATTGAATAAATAATTATTTGCAGAGATAATTGTTCTTTAAAAATAAAATAAAACAAAAATGATATTTTAATCACATTTTATATGCTTTCACATATAAAAGACAAAATGATTTAAATCAAATGATCTCGGGCCATGCGATTAGACCATCATTCCATCCAGCTTTGAGGAAACTGTACATCTGAAAATTGTCTAACATCAGTACTGAAGTTAGCAGCTTGACTGCTAACTTCAGTATAGCAGTCAAGCTGCTATACTGAAGTTGCTGATGTTAGCAGTCAAGTATGTTATCAGTACTGAAGGTATCAAGTATGTTATCAGTACTGATGTTAGCAGTCAAGTATGTTATCAGTACTGAAGTCAAGCTGCTAACTTCAGTACTGAAGTTAGCAGCTTGACTGATCCAACCCGGATCAGTCAAGCTGATAAGCCATTGGCTTACCAGCATGGAGGCTCCAGACTCAAATATGAGACCCATAACACCAGTTTTTTTAAAAGAGTGTAGGAATGGTCGGTTGAATCCCTCCTTCAACCTTCCAGTTGATCTCTCCACAAGTGTTGACCAGCCTGTGGCAGGCTCTAAAAGTTACCGCCTTCAGTTTAAACAATATCTCAAGTTTGATACGAAAGCTTAACTCACACTTAACTCTCACACCATATTGTCGGCCGGATTGGGTTTTCCACTCTGGAAGACCGGATTCCCATTCTCGGGTTTCATCCTTTAGAAATATTTATCATGGGGTCCGCGTCCAGCCTGCCAATTCCAGTCTTTCATAAATGGACTAATCCCTCTGCAGGGATAGGCAGCCTGTGAATGGGCTTGTTTCATTCCATAACTTAGTGCTCTGCCTGAGTGCAAAATACTAAGTGGTTTGGGGCTATCTGTTAAAAAAAAAATTCAGTAAGACCCTGTTTAACGCTGTTTCAATATAACGCGGTTTTTTCGAATTCTATATTTTTTATTGATTCACTTTGGCAGGAATTTTCAAACTCTTATACTCATATAAATTCGAAATCGCACGAATTTGTTACTTTGATACTCCTATGGCCTCTTACAGACCCTTTGATTTCTGTGCAGTATAGTATATACGAAAGTTTACTGAGGTCACAATTCATATTTATGATCGGTCATCTACGTTATTTTACAGCAATAAAAATAACAATTATCCCATTTTAGTTTTAACTTCAATACTGCCACTTCGAATTAAAAAGTTGTTAGTACGATTGATACAGAAATCTAATCAGACAGTACGATGATATTATGTTTTAGTTTTCTTGCACAAAGTATCATAAAATTAAAATAAAACGACTACTATATCAGTAAAAATTTGAATATAAATTAACTTAAATAATATGGAAAAAACAATTCCTATTCGTTTATATGAGCAACTATTATTTTGCATCTAAAATATTTACTTCAATCCATATTCTGAACTATCTTTATTAATTATATAAAAGTGTAATTCTTCAATGATTTAGTTTTATTCCATTTAAAAATTCTATTTAATAATTTTGTTTTAATTTTTAGACATAAAAAAATTTTATTTTCTCATTTCCTTCTTTAACAGTAGCAGCTAATTAAATACGGAAGACAGAAAACTCTTCCTTGTTAGTTTTTTGATAGAACAAACAGCAGCAAAATTTCACTGCACGATAGTTAGATTTTCAAATGACAAAAATATACTGTATAACCATCATTTATTGCAGCTCTTTGTACCTTCAATGTGGCTCCATATCATGAATAGTCAATATTTAGTATGAAGGAGAACTCTTTTCTCGCGCTAACCGAATAACAGTATCAATTTTTTAAGTCGCACTAATCGAATTCGCGTTAATCAAGGCCTATCTGTAGTTTGCATTTCAAAATTTTTCTTTACAGAGTGTCAAATTCTTATATATAATATAATGTTAAGGAAGCTAGAAGTTCAAAATAAGAAAGCTGCCCCAAACTTTTCAAATTTACTGTCAACCATGTATGAAGGTATACATGATTGGCAGTAAATCATTATTTTGTTAATGAGATTTCAAAAGTCTATTCAATAAATATAAAATGTTTATTAGTCAAAATAATCTTAAAGCTATAAAATCAATAATCTTAATCAACATTGCAATACCTTGTTAGGATTTACAACTTTAATTGTTTGTCTGATATTTCCTGTATTGCTTGGAGGGATGACGCTACTTGTGGGAGGAAGTAACTGTAATTGAAATGTCTGAAACAAATATTTTTCAAATACTTCAAATGCAATTATATTTAAAATATGAAAGAGAAATTTATATTCATACCTTAGGAACAGCTGCTTGAAAGAGAAAATCGCTCATTATTTTTCCTGTTTGATTACTTGCTGTCAAATATATCACAACCAAATGTGGATTATCTATTGGTTTTTCAAAGTTAAAATCTAGTTTTAACCCGTCCTTTTCAAATATTGTCATAGATGGAATATCTAAAAGAAAATATATTTTTTAAATATTATTTAAAAAATAAAAACTGATCTATTTAAACAACATTAGTTTATAGAATTTCTGTATTAATAACAGAAACAACATTTTTATATAAAATCTAAATATATATATTAAACAAAACTAACTACCATTATGTAAACTTTTAAGTTTTTGTTTATTTTGCAGTTTTATTTCGGTATCGTGAAATGAAATCTAAATAGGAATAGATGCACAAGTTTCCTTGAGTGCTCAATATTTATTATATAAGCTCTAGTTACAAACATGATTTGTATGTAAATTTTGTTTGCAACTCCGGAAATGCTATTATATGACCTTCGAAAGTATTGTAACAACTCTACATACTTTATTTTGTAATATATTTCACAACTGGTCCAATTAAAAGTTTCTAATTTTGCAGATTTGAACGAAATGTTCTGATTATAAAACAAGGGTTTTTTTGTGTAATTGTTATCATCTTAAATACTGTCTTAATATCTTAACTGTGTAATTTTACATTATGATAGCAGAATCCTGTAGCAACCAATATATTGTTTAAAATTATTGAAGTGTTTTTGAAATTTCATCAATTTAATTAGAGGATCGCCTAAGCTCATATGTTAATTTTTTCACAAAAAATTCTTACCATAAATGCGCTATATATTAAATGTGAATTTTTATTTTAACATTTTTATTCTATATATTCAGCTTGCATAAGAGGGAAGGTATTAACTGTTTAGCAGTGAATGATAAATATCTATAATAGAAAATAGTAAAGATAATTTTATATCATTATCCAAATATTTCACCAACACAGTTCTCATTACTATCAGAAGCAATCAACAAACAGTAATTATACAATTTTGAAAAGTAGAATGTCTACATTATTTTAGTATATTAATATTTTAAAAACACTAAACAAAATTTTATTGCAATTTCACAAAAAAAATCAATAATAAAACATAGAAGCTGCCATATATTTGAACTGTAAAGTTAATTTATACAACAGTACTTTAAAAAAGTCTGCTATCTTGTTTACAGTTCTCTGCATTTTCTCCTGAATCATTTGTTTTTTACATATGACTTTATAAAATGCAATTTTTAACTGAGATTATAATCAAAATTAAACCATTTTTTTTTTACCTATTAAAGAAAATATTTTTCCAGATACATTTATAAAATCTTTTTATGTCTGTGTTAATTAATTAATTTACGTAATTACGTAAATTAGAGCCCCTGGGGGTCTATTCTGAACGTCGAGTAAAACCGTACACTTTTTATGTCTGTGTTAATTAATTAATTTACGTAATTACGTAAATTAGAGCCCCTGGGGCTCTATTCTGAATGTCGAGTAAAACCGTACATTTACGTACCTAAACAAATAATTTACGTGCGTTTGCGTTTACAATTTGCGTAAATGTATTACGTATTACGTATAAATAATACGTACGTTACGTAATGATAACTGCTACGTAATTTACGTTTACGAAATTTACGTACCTAAACAAATAATTTACGTACGTTTGCGTTTACAATTTACGTAAATGTATTACGTATTACGTATATAAATAATACGTACGTTACGTAATGATAACTACTACGTAATTTACGTTTACGTATTACGTAATCCCGAACGTAACTTACAAGTTAGTTACGTATTATGTATACGTCAACGTACGTACGTAATTTACGTAAATGTAATAAATACGTGTAATTTACGTTTAAAAACGTAAAAACGTAATTTAGGTTACGCTACGTTTTTAAACGTAATTTAAGTACGTTTACGTACCAAAATTACGTAACGTACGTATTACGTATAAATAATACGTACGTACGTTAACGTATACGTAATACATAACTAAGTCGCGTACGGAATTACGTAATACGTTTACGTAGCGTAACTTACGTAAATTAACGTACGTTACGTAAATTACGTATACGTACGTACGTTAGTTACGTAAAAGTTTACGTACGTACGTAAATAACGTATTGTTTACGTAATTACGTAAATTAATTAACAAAAAAAAAGAACATAAATTTATTTCACTATACCTCATCTCACATTATTTACTTTCCTTGTTTCTTTAACAAAGGATAATTATAAAACAAAACAATCTATATTAATACAGTAAAAAGCATTTTATAGTAAATTGTTCATAATTCTTCTCTTGCCAATTAGCGTGCGTAAATAAACTTCAAAGCTTTTTTAACTCGCACGTACTCTCTTATCCCGTTTCGGGTTAAGTGCGGAGTAGCTGACATTTTGTACGATCTTGTAGCAAATTTAAAAGTTTCAAAGATGAATTAAACGGTAATAGCTGAGCCATGCGCTTGTTAACGACCCTGTTAAATATTTATACGATAGGTTAAAATACTTGAGTTTAAAGTCCAACTTTGCAAAAACAGCTCTGCATTTATCCCACTCCGCCTTAACTTTTCTTTTAAATAAAAATCAAATGGTTATCGTCACCGACGTATTAGCGAGAATAATGCAATTGTGTAACGAAATCGCCCTTTTATAATTAGAGATAATAAACAAGTGGATGCATGATATTCTTCCAATTTCTGTTTCAAACAAGTTCACGTATGCATGCTTTTCTATGCGTTGCGAGACTTCGATACCTAGCCTTTTTTGTTATTTATTTAAACATGCCGCTCTTTTATGGTTGTTTTCTTCAGAATTAAGGATGGCAAATATTTTTTAGTTTTTAGGCAAAAACAATAATTACGAAATGCAAATTGCATGGTAATTTTAGCAAAAGAAAAAATCGGCAAATATAAATTTCGATTAATTAAGTATTTAACTTATAAATATTTTGTCACTTTCCCAACCAAAATGCCACACCGGACAAATGTCCGGATTGCCGGCCCCTAGAGCGAGTCCTGGGGCTGGACTGCCCCTCTTCAGCTGCACAGAGAAAGTGAGTGTTAGCTTATAACCTAACAGAGAATGGGACATCTGTAAAAATAAGTGTAAATTGTAATTTAAACCCCGAGTGTCAGGGGAACAGTAAAAACAAACAGGTTGTGCATGTGGCATAAAATGTTAGGCAAAAAGGGGGCGGAAATAAGGCGATAACAGATACAAAATTTACGTTTTCACACATAAATACTGTAGTTACGTTGATTAAACAGGTACTCCCAAGCACTGGGTACAGAGTCTTTATCTCGAGAATACAGAAAAAAAAAAAAACATTTAAGGGGCGGCATTTCGAAGATTTGCCTCATACTGAGAAAATCTACCGCACGGCCCTGATTCAGAAGATTATGGGACATAAACAAATCCACATAGATGAACATATAATTATATAATCACATTGCTAATTATAGCAGCATAAGTGGATATTTATGAATACTTACACTAAATAGATATTTTTATTTGTGTAGATGCTCAACGTAATGCCTGAAAAATTGGGCAGTGCTATTGGTAAATAAGCTCCCAATTGTATACTATAAAAAATATTGCTAAGAAAGAACAAATATTTTATACCGGCCGTGATACGATTAATTAGTTTTTATAATATAATATTATATTTCAATTAATATGATGCTTGAAATAACAAATGAAATCAATTTTCTGATCAGAGAAGTCCTTTCTTGGGAGACGAGACAAAGCGCAAAAATTTTTGTATTTGATGAAATATTTGCTCATGTAATTTTAATAAAGGAAACTGTATATCAAAAGTAATTAAAATAAACATATTATATACAGTATAATTATTTCTTTATATTTACTCATTTAGCATTCTTCTTGTTATTATTTTATTCACAGTATAGAGATTAAATATATTATTTTGCATCAATAAAACACATTAAAACCACATTAAAACAATTTATTAAGTCAACAGAAAAAATAATATAAAATATAACTCAATGTAAAAATATAGTATTATGAAATAGGTTCTGTTTGATGCAAAAATTCATATATGGATTACCTATCTGTCATAATACAATAAAATTCACCACAGTTGAATAAATTTGTGGGAATAAACTTTCAATTGATCGCATAAATTTTACTTCGGAAAAATAGCATTAGAAAGTTTTACATTGGTATTTGTTTCATCATAGACTACACATATTTTGTTCAACTAGAAGGTAGCTTAATAATATATATTTTGAATTTTGTGTTAGTGATTTTTCAAGAATTTTAACCTTCTGTTTTGAATCAATTCAATCTTTGAATAAAATATTCAGGAAATAATAATAATTTGGATTTTTATATATTGAATTTGCATAATTCAAAATATTTTATTTTGAATTTTTGATGTTTTTCTGTATCTCTCATTATTTGTCATTTATTCATAAGTGTTAATGCTCAGATAAGTTGGGTGTCTTTTAATCTCAACTCACAAATCTACAGAAATGTTAATTTTGATATGTTTGCTTAGATATATGGCGAATTAAAGAATATACAGATTTTTTTCTTCTGCTAGTATGACACTGAGAGATAAATTAATTGTTAACATATTAAATATAATAATCGTTGGATGCAGTTCGATTAATTCTTTTCATTAACACAAATAAATTAAAATAAAACGAGTACTACATCAGTAAAAATTTTAATATAAATTGACTCAAATATGGAAAAAATAATACCTATTCGTTTATATGAGCAGCTATTAATTTTCATCTAAAATATTTACATCCAATCTATATCTTGATCTATTTTTATCAATTACATAAAATGTAAAAAATAACAGTTAAAACGTAACTTGAAACATCAATGCAACCGTCAAATATACTAGCGCATGTAGACAACGCCGGAAAAATAGTAAATCTGGTAATCAGCGCTGATTGGATTTTCTTTTCAAAACGCTTTTTTTCGAGAGGTTATTTCACCCCCTTCATAACAGTATTTGGCAAAAACAAAAAATAGTTTTGTGTTAAGGATGAACTACGTACTCGCATACAAAGTTTCAGAATTTTTTGAATTTCCGGGTTGCCTAACCTTCCTTGTGAGAACGGAGAGCAATTGAACTGTGAGCGCTCGGTAGTGTGGATCGGGCCTAGCTCTTTCCCAGGTAAAATCTCCCGCGTCAAAAAAAGTCTACTGTTCAGGGGAAATTTGTAAAGTCTCGTTAGTAACTATTGTATATTTTAATCTTTGACACTTTTGTTTTTTGAGGGATGAAAGAAATTAGCTTTTTTCATACATTGGAAATGTTTTTTTGGATATTTTAATCTTTAACACTTTTGATTTCACCTCCCTGAGCTGTCTCCCAACGATTGGCTAACGTATCGGGCACCTACTGTTGGCTATCTCGAAATATCACTCGCCACTTCTTTCTGAACCCGTTTAACTTTATTACCCATCATTTTTCAAAAACAAGACGACTGACAGATTATTATAATACGCCAGTCGTAGTTCTAAAGTGCAGTTCCTTGAGATTGAAAATTCTGTAATAAATCATGAACGGCAATTTCACAATTAGTGAAGGTTGTAGTGGAAATTCACTTCATTTGGATGAGAAGTTTGACAGGGCAGAACCGCTTTTAACTTTATTACCCATCATTTTTCAAAAACAAGACGACTGACAGATTATTATAATATGCCAGTCCTAGTTCTAACGTGCAGTTCCTTGAGATTGAAAATTCTGTAATAAATCATGAACAGCAATTTCACAATTAGTGAAGGTTGTAGTGGAAATTCATTTCATTTGGATGAGAAGTTTGACAGGGCAGAGTTGTTACTGCCTTAACGTACTCCAGAATTCCAATATGGAATAATTATTAATCACTATTTCCAATGAGGACGATTATTGAATAACATTGGATGATGAATTTATCTTGCTAATTCAAGATCCGAATATCAGAATTTCGTAGCGTACGAATATATAGCATACGATTGAACAAACTGTTTTTACCGCTAATCCTCTGTAGATCACTTCTCAATTCTAATTCCTTCAACAATCAAGAATCGACTCTCCGTTTTTTTTGTTCTCTCCTCATCAAAAGTACGCAGTGACTCTTCATCAGGTCACCTGTGCACTTTTGACCTCATCTTTCCCGGGGAAGAGAGAGATTTACTTTATTTGTTTATCTTACTTAAAGAGAAGCGATCGCGTTTCCCGACTGTGGACGATGGACTTAAGTCATTCATAATTCAACACATAAATATATACTGTATATATTTACACTTCGATTCTTTCTCCTATTACGGATGAAATATTTTAAATATAAATATAAATATATTGTGTAAATTATAATAAAATTTATAATTTCTTCGGATCTTTTGGGCATCATTGGGACTAACAATTTACATTAGAATATTATATATGGTATTAATGTTTTCTATAATTTTTATCAACATATTATGTCAAAACATTTTTAGCCATGTACAGTATTTTATGGATTTATAATTAAACGCCTTGTAAATATCAATAATATTTTATCAGTCTTTCGGAAAAAAATGCAATTGGCTAAACATTGATATGGCTTACTGTTTAATATTCAATTATCTTAATAGTTCCATATTTATTTGTATTTATGAAAATTTTAAAATAATTCCCTTTTTATATATTAGTGTACGATTTAAACGGTAAAGTTAATTCTCCAATGTTGATTTTTTACTAACAGAATTTTATTGAATTACACGAGTTTGAGATGTGATTTCATATAACTGATAAACAAGAAGCATAGAATAATGTTTCAATTGGGAAATCTGACTACATATACTACGTATACTACGTATTAATATTCTATTTTAATACGTATTTAATACAAAACATAAATAATAATATACAACAAATATGAACATTTTCCCCCATGGTTTTATGCCGTTTTCAACGATAGGTTACTAAACAGTGGATTACAGATAATCTGTACGGCAAGCATTTCCGACCCACCACGAGTACTCGCTTTGAGTGGAATAGACCGTAAAGTGAAATTGGATTCAACGAATCGAACCTGGACTCTTCCTAGAAAATATCTAGAGGTGTGTGATTCGGATCTTCCAGATGGAAAGCTTAATTATACAGTATAATCATCCGGCTGAGTCGGCTGGATATACGCGTAGACCATGCTAGTCTTTCAGCTGAGTGCTGCGTAGAAGTATGTTGTGCTTCCACACTGAAGATCCGGATTCAATTTCCGAGCCCTATATCTCCAGAGTTTTTCAGGAGGCTTGTTAAATCCCATCCGCCTGATTGTTTATCCCCATCAGGAGTGTGGTGGAAACTGAAATATTCTGCCGCTTAATACCCCCTGGTGGAAAGCTAATAAAGACATAGAGGAACAAAAAATAGCAATGCTAAACATCCACCTGAAGGATCTAGAAGCCCTTTCCAGATTTTTTCAGAGAATCCGGACCATGCTCATTAATCTTTATTTTTTTAAATTTTGATTTGTTAAATTTACTTTTAGTTTAGCCGTTGAATCCACGTTCAGTTCTCACCATAGGATGGCTATTACTTATGAAGAAACTTTTCGACGGACTTATCTCGAATCTCCTCTTTTTCTGAGATTTAAACTACTTTCCATCTTGTTAGATATTTTTTTGATAGCAGATGTCACCACTTTCCATTCAGGTAGAATACTAACTGTAAGTAGCAAGGTGAAACAATCCCTTTCACTTGCTACCAGTGCCGGATTTAAGCCGATTGCACCGATTGAACCCAATCGGGCCCCGTGTTTGTCAAAGTTTATGTAATTAAATATTGTATTAAGAAAAAATATTTTAAAATATATGTATCGTTTTTCAATATTCGCGTAACGTATAAATGGTACGATATAATAAAGGAAGTTACGGAAGATTACAATTACCGAAACCTCCACACACTCAATTACTTTTTTCACATTGAGCCCTACCAATATTTTGGATACAGGTTTGTACAGGTTACAAATTAATTGATCCTAATCACATCTCTCTGGATCGGGTTCTAATCAATATGTTATATTGAAACCTAATATATTCTAATTAGGCCATGGGGTTGCTATTTCCGATGAAAAATAAAAGTGTTCAAATTTTCACATCAAGGTGAAATTTATCAAAATAAAAGCATACAAATTACGAAACTACGTATTTGATTTAAATTGTCAGTAGATCATTACGAGCAAACCATTTTGCGATTTTTTTGTCAACAGATGACGCCACATTCCATTCAACATACTATGTGGTGGGGTGAAACAAGCCCTTCCACAGGCTGCCCACCCTGCGGAGGGATCAGCTGGATTGTGGAGGATGGGGATCAACGAGTTCCACAATCCGGCTGACCCCTCACAATCCGGGCCTGAACCTCATGATAAATATTTTCAAATGGTGGGACCCGAGACTCGAACTCGGGTCCTCCAGAGTGAAAAGCCGAAGCGTTACCACGCGGCCAATCCGTCCGACACCATTCTGCGATTATCATCATGCTTTTGGAAAAAAAGACCCTGCATTATTAGTTATTTTACAAGAATAATAGCAATATTCTGGTAAAATAACTAATATATTTTCATTGAGAGAATATTGTCATTTGAAAAGAATATGAAAAGGGCCCTGTCTAAAAATAAGTAAAAGAACATATTAAGTTTGAAGACAATGGAGATTTGGGTGTGGCACCAGGAAAGGGTCGACGGCCGATTTCCATTGAGTCGTAGACGAAGTTGCTATTGATGTCGCTGACAGTACAGTATGAAGTCAAAATTCTTTATCCAGTGCCCATGTGGTGGCACATGATTTATCCTTTCTTTGGTCCATTTTATATTGTTACCTCTACAAGATTCATACTATGCGACCGACGGGCCGGGACCGGACCCCATGATAAATATTTTCAAGGGGTGGGATCCAGGATTCGAACCTGGGTCCTCCAGAGTGGAAAGCCGAAGATTTATAAATAGACCCATTTTTAGTCGGCCAATCCGGCCGACTAAAAATGGGTCTATTTATAAATGTTTATAAGTCATATTTTGAGGGGCCACGCGAAAAATATTCCAATCGGGCCCCGCAGTAACTAGATCCGGCGCTGCAGGCTACCCACCCTTATGGAGAGTCAGCTGCATTGTGGAAAACGGGAATTGATTGGCGGATCTCATGATACCCCGTGATAAATATTTTCAAGGAGATGGGACCAAGAATCGAACTTTACAACTTTGGAAAGTTGAACCGAAGTTTTCATGTGGCTAATCCGACCAACCCTGTTGGATATTTAACGTAGTGTTATTTTAAAATCCATCACGGTCGGCCAGATTGGCTGCGTGGAAACGCTTTGCTTTCCACTTTGGAGGACCCAGGTTCGAATCTCGGGACCCACCCCTTGAAAATATTTATCATGGGGTCCGAGCCCGGTCCGTCGATCCCCATCCTCCATAATCCGGTTGACCCTCCGCAGGGGTGGGCAGCCTGTGGAAGGGCTTGTTTCGTCCCGCCACATAGTATTCTTCCAGAATGGAATGTGGTATCATCTGTTGACAAAAAAATCCATCCCGGATTTCCTACAATCTTGGTAGGACTTTTTTTGTCAACAAATGATGTCAGGTTTCATTCTCTAAGAATACTAAGTGACGGAGCAAAACAAGCCTTTTCATAGGCCCACTACTGGGATGGGATCAGCCAGATTGTAGGAATCTACGGGCCAGGCTCGGATCCAAAATAAACATTTTCAATTTTCAAGGACCCGAGACTTGAACCAGAGTCCTCCAGAGTGAAAAGTCCAAGCATTTCCATGCAGCCGTCTGATCGATCTTGTTAGTTATCTGACGTAGTATTCTTTCAAGATCCATCATGGAATGCCTGCATTCTTGGTGGGATATTTTTTCTTTTCTTTGTTTTTTATAACAGATAACGCAACTTTCCATTCTCTAAAGCCCTATGTGGGATTCAGAATTTAATCTGAATGGTCCAAGATGGTAAACCAGTTTTATCACGTGACTGTCCGGTTAAACTGTTGAACCCAAATCCTCAGGGTGACATACATAATGTTTTCATGTGGTTATTCATCCAGTCGACAGAAAAATTATTCGCAGAGAAATCGATATGTATTTGATATATCCAAAGAATCATTGAAATTTTGCATTGCTTAGGAAATTCCTGATTTGTTCATTTACTGATAAGATTTCCAATAAATTATGATTTCTGTTACTTAGAATTTCGTCGAGATTAGACAGTATTATTAAAAAATTCCAATGCAGGCATTTTTTTAAAATTAATTACAAATATATTACTATATTTTTATTTTCATATTTTTCAAAAATTTAAAAATTAGACTAGAGTTTTCATGGCGAACGAAATACGCACTCGCCGATTTATTGTCTATACCAACATTTCTCAAACTTTTTTCATTCACGACCCCATTTTTCATTACGAGATTTTTCGCTACCCCAGGTATTAAATACAAAACATACAAGTACATAAATCATTTACACACTTATTAAGATGAACAATAACGTACAAGTATATAAGTCATTTACACACTTATTAAGATGAACACAACCATACAAGTACATAAATCATTTACACACTTATTAAGATGAACACAATCAAACAACTACACTGAAAATTCATAAACAAGTACATAAATCATTTACACACTTATTAAGATGAACACAATCAGCAAAAGTATATAAGTCATTTACACACTTATTAAGATGAACACAATCAACCAATCACTACATCATTTATACACTTATTAAGATGAACACAATCAGCCAATTACTTTCGCGACCCCAGGTATTAAATATGAAATAAAACGTACAAGTATATTTACACACTTATTAAGATGAACACAATCAACCAACTACACTGAAAATTTATATACACACTTATTAAGATGAACACAATCAGCCAACTACACTGAAAATTCGTATGTTGTCGTGCGTTAAATATTGGACGTTTGTGAAATTGCATATAAACTGAAATTCAAATGTTTGAATTTAATTTTTGCGACCCCAGCATTTCGCTTCGCGACCCCATTTGGGGTCGCGACCCATAATTTGAGAAACGCTGGACTAGAGAAATGATGAAGCAGCATATAGGCTATATTGTAAAATTATCTTAACTAAATATTAGCACATTTTAAGATAGCGGAACTTGTAATAAAATTCTCATCCTTATAATTATTGTATTTTAGAAACTTTAATATAAATACACTGGTAATTGGTTCAGTCTATAATATATACTAAGCTAGAGATCGGCAATCTTTTTGTTTCTAAGGGCGCATAGGTTTTTAAATTTTTTAAAAAAAACCATCGAGGGCGCATAGTTTAATTTTTTTTCGAAAAGAAAATCAAATTACTAATTTAATTTTCTAATCATAATATTGTAATAAGTAAACGAAATAATCATATAAAAGAAATTACTAATTTAATTTTCTAATCACAATGTTATAATTAATAAACAAAATAATTATGTCTGGAAATATGTATATTTATACAAAATAAAGATTATACATGCATGTAACAACTAAAATATCGGAAATTAAAAGTGCATACATAAAATAACACAAAAATCAAATTAAATAAAACTACAAGTAATTGTTATTATATGCATAAGTTTAATGCGAAATATATGCATGCGCATGCATAAATTTCGCACAAACTTAAGCTTTACTTGAACATTAGGTTAAAAAAATATGCAAAAAATATACACTGAAAGTAATTGCAAATAATTCTGCTTCAATTAGAAGTAAATTAACTAATCAAATTCTCTTCCAACATTTATAATGTCAACAATACTTAAAATAAATACTGTGTTGTATATTAAAAATATTTTATACTGTATAACTTTTAATTAAGTTTTCCATCAATAAAAGTATTGACTCAATTATTTTTTATTAATATGTTTCTTAGTAAAAACAGTGTGTTTATATTTTATTAAAGTTATGGTAGCAACGGAGTTAAACATTTTGACTTTTTAATCTAATTTTGCAATAATTTAACAGACAAATTTTAAAAATCTATAATTACATGGAAAACAATTAATAACTAGAACAATCAGATTTAAGAGGGGATATCGTTTTCCTATATATCGTAAATACGTGCTATAACACGAATCTTTCCCAACAAGCCTGGAGAAACTAGTCGAGCATACCGGCTTCATTTTTAAGCCAGCAATGCTACCTCCAGTTATATTCCCCCCGTGGGTAAGGGGTTAGATTGTGCCCATCGTCTGACCCCGCGTGTCGTAAAAGGTGACTAAAGGGATTACCTCGCGTTGGTGGTTCCAAGGGCCATCACTGGGGGGCCGCCTGTGGGCTCACCCCCTCGAGGGGAGTCCGCCTTGACGTGGCGAGGGGGCTTGAGCCGGCAGGCACTATGTCTGTATCTGTGCTTCCGCACCCGGGCCGATAAGGTCATAGTATCTGGGTTTGTTCTAAGAGACTCCCAGCGGGGATGGCATTTTTCCAAGAATCCCCCCACACTGGAAGAAGGTGCGTGTGCAGTAAGCACATCAGTGTTCTTCGGGCACATCCCCCGGTCGGGCCTGAGAAACCCGTACCTGAGATGTGGGGGAGATTGGTTGAAATCCGTTCCGTTTTTCGGGCCTCGTTTGACTTTCTATAGAGAAGGCCCTGCGGTGTCGGGCAGAACTCGGACTAGTCACCCGGGTAGATCTGACACTGCTCCAGGTGAAGAAATTCTTTCTGGGCCGATAGAGCCGGGGCTGCGCACACACCCTCGCCGGTGGGCGCTCTGTAGTTCGCCGATCGACCGCCCAAGTCCCTGCGGGTCCGGGATTAAGAATCGGCCCGACGTATGCCCTGCGTGAGGTACGAGTCCTCTATAAGGGTCCCAAATCCCAAGGCGTTGTACCGGTCCGAAGGGATGAATGGTGGAGGGATAGAAGCCTTTTTTTTTTTGTCAACAGATGACGCCACTTTCCACTCAGTAAGAGTACTAAGTGGCGGGGCGAAACAAGCCCTTCCACAGGCTGCCCACCCTCTGCGGAGGGGTCAGCCGGATTGTGGAGGACGGGGATCGACGGGCCGGGCCCGGACCCCATGAAAAATATTTTCAAGGGGTGGGACCCGAGACTCGATCCCGGGTCCTCCAGAGTGGAAAGCCGAAGCGTTTCCACGCGGCCAATCCGGCCGACTTTCTCGGCCCTTTAAAGGTCGCTTCGGCGACACAGTGCACGAGATATGAATGCGGCCTTCTTACCCCTAGGCCTGGCAAACCTTGTGGATCAGAGTGGTGGTCAGGCGAGTCCGCACCCCTAAGTGTAGGCAATGATTAACACAGAATCGGGACTGCTTCGGTGGTGCCCACATCCGTCACTGGGAGCCTGCGGTGGGACCCTATACGGATCTGGACCGCCTGTCTTTCATTTTTGATCATCGCACGTTTTTGTCTTGGGGACAAGTTCTCATATAACCCCCATAGGGAAGGATAGAATAATAATAATCCAGTTATATTTAGAGCTCAACGGATATAAAACTCCGGCCAATTTTAAACTCAATTTCTACTGCGATGGCCAAGTGTGGCTTTGAGCCTTTCAGAAAATGGTGAGGGGTGGAATCACGTATACTGCTTCATTTTGTTTAAATTATGTAGCTAAACTCAGAAATAACATGTTATAAAATGGCGGTGAAGATCTGTATCTGCACTTGTATCTGTAACAAACAAGACTAACGAACTCGGATTCATTGTGCATGCGTCAGGCATTTCTTAGTTTCATGGTTGGCCGCTGGGCGTTGCTATGAAATTTAAACATTGGATTATCTAATAAAGAATAGATTTTGATCTCGGTTACACTCCTTTATACTAAAGCAATAGTTTGTTTACCTTCTTGCACGTGACTGCTATAGTTTCGACACCAAAGACTGCACAAACCTCATTCGGTCATACTCCGGTGAAATATTCTTTCTGATCAACTTTGACTGGAGCCTCATTGGACGATATTCGACTGTTATCCATAGTGGGAACAGGCTTGTTACAAACAATGCAAAAATATTTGATCGGACTGACAAGGAAGGTTAAGCAACCCGGAAATTCAAAAAATTCTGAAACTTTGTATGCGAGTAGCGTAGTTCATCCTTAACACAAAACTATTTTTTGTTTTTGCCAAATACTGTTATGAGGGGGTGAAATAACCTCTCGAAAAAAAGCGTTTTGAAACGAAAATCTAGGCGGCGCTGATTACCAGAATTACTTAAAGTCACTCTATGCTCCTATAGAGAAGTATGGACATAACCTTGAATGCCGCCATGTTTGAGACATCTAGTTAACGCGAAGCTTAGGTATAGGCACCGATTCAAAACAGAATTCTTTTTTTCCCGTTATATTATACATAATTAAAATTTATGCGAAGGTAGTAATCATACTGGTTACTCAGAATTATTAAAATTGTTCTTCCTTAAAAATAATAACCATAGTGGGAACAGGCTTGTTACAAACAATGCAAAAATATTTGATCGGACTGACAAGGAAGGTTAAGCAACCCGGAAATTCAAAAAATTCTGAAACTTTGTATGCGAGTAGCGTAGTTCATCCCTTAACACAAAACTATTTTTTGTTTTTGCCAAATACATGTTAGAGGGGGTGAAATAACCTCTCGAAAAAAAGCGTTTTGAAACGAAAATCTAGGCGGCGCTGATTACCAGAATTACTTAAAGTCACTCTATGCTCCTATAGAGAAGTATGGACATAACCTTGAATGCCGCCATGTTTGAGACATCTAGTTAACGCGAAGCTTAGGTATAGGCACCGATTCAAAACAGAATTCTTTTTTTCCCGTTATATTATACATAATTAAAATTTATGCGAAGGTAGTAATCATACTGGTTACTCAGAATTATTTATTATTGTATAAAAAATAATAAAATAATGCCAGATAAAAAATTGTAAATACACAGTTTTATAAGTTAATGGTATTTAGATATAGTAGGAAAAAAATACAATGTTACCATTAGTGCTAAGGAAACGTAGACTGCCAAATTTTCATGCTAGAAATTACACTCTATAAATTATTTAAGTAACATTTTATTTTCATAAATTGCTTGGGCAAGTTTTAAAAATAATCTGGGCAATAGATGTATAATATAAAGTACTTAACTTGTTTTAAAATTATTAAAAAATAACTTGAACATTTGAATACATAAATAATATATAAGATAATAATAAGTAATTCGAACATTTTATAAATAAAACACTTAATGACTTGAGACAGCATTTTTCATTCCCATACTTCGGCTTCCACATTTTATGTTTTCGTTTTTTTCTTTCAATTGGGTATTTATTTATCTTCATTAATTTTTATTCAAATTTATCCAATATTTTAGCATTTGCACACAAATAAAGACTTATATTTTAGCTGATTAGATAATTATTTTTATTTTGTCGTTAAAATTTGTTTTGCAAAAAATACTGTATTTAATTTATTTAATATATTACAGATATAGCGTCACAAGGACATTAAGATATAAAAATAAAATAAAGTCAGGAGTATTGCAAAAAAATTTATAAAAATTATTTAATTTTTTTGAAATACTCCTGTCTTTATTTTTTTTCTATCCGTGCTTCGAATTGTCCTAATACCAAGTCTAATTAGTGGACCGCTATCAGAATAATGCCAGAACCGAAATATGTCCCAGTCCGCCCCTGCTTATGACAATGTATCGACACATAAAATACTCACGTCACCTAGTTGGATGACTAAAAGAATGAGGAAATTTCTTCATATATTCTAAATAATAAAAAATGGAGAATTATTGGATATTATTCAGCACAGTATGTTGTATGGAAACAATGAAACAATTTATTGAAGTTCTAATGTTAAGATAACTGAATTAACATATTCAACAATCTATAGAATTAATAATTATACTATAGATACAACTGAAAGACATCTTATATACAAAGCTAAATGAAATTATATTTTCAGTTATTTATGACTTTTTGAATACTCTATTAGAATACAATATTGAAAAGTCCATAAATAAACCTAAATTAAGTAGGTTTGATACTATGAATTTTAATTTGAAATCGTTAATAAATTAAGGAAATTACATACTGTAAGTTCTGTAACATTGAAGACTTTTTTACGTTCCTTTCCCATCAGGGAGATTATTAAAGAGAGGGGCCAATTCCAACCCCCGGCTATAGTATACCCACATTCGTGAAGGGGGCTGGATAGTGAAGGACGGGGATCACCGGACCCCGAAAAACACTTTTCAGAAAATGCCGGACCTGGGATGCGAACCCGAGTCCTCCTACGTGGCACGCCAATGCGTTACCATTCGATCATCCGACCGCAACATTGAAGAGTAAAAATAAATTCTCTAAAAGACCTGACAATATTCCTTATTTATCAGAAGATATTTCCCATTATGTCATCCAGTATTGCTTTTTTTATTTCAAACAAAATATTCTAGAAGACCCGGGTTCGATTCTCATATCCATCACTTGAAAAATTTATTAATAAGGTCCGGGATCGGACCGTCTATCCTCATTTTCCAAATTCAAGCTGACTCCTCTTGCAAAAGTGGATAGGATTTCCTTCTCTCTGCATTTAATACTATGCCTGAATGGAAAGTGGCGACAATCTGTTAAAAAGTAAAAAATGTTTTACTAATTATGTTTCATAATTAGAAAATAAACAAATAATTCAAGTCAGCTTGAATTATTTCTTTATTTTGTTATTCTGTTATTTCTTTAATCGTTATTTAAAGAAATCCAAGATTTCCCAAGTTCAGATTAGACTAATTAATCCATAAACATACAGAAATCTTGTACCTCATTGAAGATATTAACAAAATCTTAGAACATATTTTACCAATTTTTATATAGTTATTGTTACAGGACAAACTCGAATTCAGGAAATACTAGAATTTCCTAGTCAAAGCGAGAACGTCCTAACGCTGGTCGGACGTTCTCTGTATTTCCTAGGCCAAACTCGAAATGCCGAACATTTCTTATTCAAAGTTCGGAATTACTAGTTTTTCCTAGTCAAAACCCGAAGTGGCAAACAGTTAAAACAAACACTTCATTTCTCATGTATTTCTGTTCAGAGTTCGATATTTGACAATAGAAATTTCTTTCTTTAGAGAATATCCGCAAGGATAAACAAATCTCATTGAGGAAGGCTGTAACCTACGCCAGTGAAAGTACACAGAGTTAAACCCGCTTTCAATGCACGAAGCATTGTATATCTAAATTATGTTTGTGTAAAAAAATAACATTTATGTAATTATAAATGCCATAAAAGCCTACTTTGTAAACATAAAGTTTATATCTCAGTTTACAACCAATATACGGCATATAAGAGGAATCGACAATATCGCAGCAGACATGCTATCTCGTATAGCTGGAATAACAATGCCAACACCCATCGATTACGAGCAGGTAGCCAAAGCACAAAAACAGGACCCAACGCTAGACAACCTACAGAAGAGTACCCATAGTTTAGTGCTAAAAGATATATGCTTACCAGGAACCACCACCCCAGTAACTTGCGATCTGTCGACAGGTATTGCTAGATCTTGCATCCCTCCGCAGTATAGACGACAAGTATTCGATATGCTCCATAACATCTCGCACCCTGGAATTAGAGCCACCAACAAATTGATACGAACGCGTTTTGTCTGGCCGTCGCTCAACCGAGATTGCAACGATTGGGCTAGGCAGTGTATACCGTGCCAGAAATCTAAGGTAAACCGGCACACTAAAACGCCAATCGGCACCTTTCCTGGCCGAACGCGAAGGTTTGATCACGTTCACCTGGACATTGTCGGCCCACTACCACCTTCAAGAGGACACACATACTGTATAACAATGATTGACCGGTTCACTCGTTGGCCGGACATTGTCCCGGTAGGCGACGCCTCAGCAGAGACGGTAGCCAGAACATTCTATGACAACTGGGTCACCCGTTTCGGAGTACCGACATATATTACTACCGACCAAGGACGGCAGTTTGAAAGCAAGTTGTTCCAGTCATTGTCAAAATTACTGAGGATATCAAGGATACGGTCCTCGCCCTACTACCCACAGGCGAATGGATTATACTACACAAATCAAATTACTGTGTGTCATCACTCAATATTTTCAAATTTGTGAAAGAAATATTATATAGAAATGAAGTCTATGACGATAAAATGATGAATTGTTTTATTTTGACTAATGAAGCTTAAAAAAGATAAGGTAGAGTGGAGTAAGTGCAGAGTGGTTTTTGCAAAGTTGGACTTTAAACGCAAGTATTTTAACTTATCGTATAAATATTTAACAGTGTCAGTAACAATCGCATTGCGCAGCAATTACTGTTTAATTCACCTTTGTAAATTTTAAATTCGCTACAAAATTATATAAAATGTCAGCTACCCTTCACTTAACCCAAACGGGGCAAGAGCGTATGTGCAAATTAAAAACGCTTTGAAGTTTAGTTACACAGCTAATTGGCAAGAGCAGAATTAGAACAAATTTGTTATAAAATGCTTTCTACCGCATTAAGATAGCTTGTTTCGTTATAGAGTTATCCTTTGTTAAAGAAACAAGGATTGCTCTCTGAAATGTAAGACTGTGGTATAGTGAAACAAAACAAAAATATAAAGTGATATAAGTACATAAATTGCTTAATAACAACTTGTGTACTTATATCAGTTTATATTTTTGTTTTATTTCGCTATACCTCCTCTCTCACATTATTTACTTTATATCACTTTTTATTTTTATTTTTCAAAGTAACAAAGCACACATTTTGTTCTTTAATATGACAAAATGTTTTTATCAAATAAAAAATGGTTTATACAAAAATTTTAATTGATATCTTTGCATTTATCAATCATCATCTCGATAACGTTCATATTTCGTTCATTTCTTTTGAATAATCACCCCTGTTGGTTTTTCTGACATAGCTGCGAGCCATGTTATATGCAAGAAATAAAAGTTAATAAACAAATTAAAATGTAGAACGTGAAACAATAAAACTGAACGTATTATATGGCAAGAAAAGCCTAATACGCAATTACCCCAAGATGATGATCTGTACTTGCCCCATGCAACAATATTTACGGTGCAAGAGCGTACCAGAGTTTTTCTCAAGCCCGTTAATGCATTTGCCGCAACAACGCTCTTACCCCACTCCACCTTACTTTGTTAAAGTTAAGCTAATTACTTTTATCTTTAAAGCATAGCCAGATATTTTATTAAAGGTCTTACAATTAAATTTTTAATAAAATAAACATGGTTTATAAAATACGGTGTAAAGTTTAGATATCCAGAAGTTAAAGCAATAGTTTGGCTATTGGTTTAGTATAATTTTAGCTTATAAAATTTGATGAATTATTGTTACTTATATTTAAGAAAGTTTAAAGAGTATTTACTTTTAGGATGATTTTTCTTCATATTTGTCAGAGATAGTATGCTTTCTAATGTCTATCATGCTTTTAATTTTCGGGGTTAGCTTTGTGAGAGACGTCATGTTTATTGATGTGGATAATCGTATTAGTCTGTGCGCTTTGTATTGTTGGATCAGAATATTTTCTAAGGTTGATTTAGATTTGATTATTTTAACATCTTGATTAATTATTGATATTTACAAAGTGATTGATTTGATGATTTCTATGTAATTTTTTATTTTTTTTATGTTTTTTGTTTTATTTTTGAATTTTTTCAATGTATATTTTTCGCTAAATAAAATTATCTTTATTTAAGATTATTATACAATAAATACAGTATTACCTTTTACTTCATTTTCCACTTTTCTTTTCTAAGTTATTTCCTTCCGATAATCTTAGGAAATAAAGCAAATAACCAAGTAAATTCAAAATATGTAGATATCATCTATTTGTCCATATCTGAATATCAGTCTAACTAGTAAGTATTGAAATCAGTCAAATCTGTTTCTCTTAAGCTCAAGGTTAAGCTACAACTTATTCTAGGAAATAACAATTCCATTCTAACAATGTGACCAATGGGACCACCCGTACCAAAAAAGAATGATGTCACCAACAAGACAAACGAAACTAAAAGCAGACTAGCCAACGAACAGCATAATTATCATATGAACAAATATGAAGAGAATTCGCCTTAACAGTAAGTTTCTTAAATCTTCTGGACTATAAATAAGGATAATTTATTAAGCAATATAATCTAATAATTATATCAATAGTAACATTATTGCAAGCATTTTTTCATGAAACATATCGAGTTTCTTATTTTAGAATAGATATGCTACTTTGAACAAATATCTATTTACAGAAATAATAGGTACAACTGCACGTGTGAAAAATAGCAATATTATTTTAATAATTACTGCTCTCATATAGTAGCATAGCATTCTTAAACTATTATAGCAGTGGCGAGTAATATTTTCTTAAATATTTATCCATCTGTCGGCTGCTAAAAAACGGCTTCTTATTACAGCATGTTTTCAGAGAGGTTCAGTTATTCTATTGATTATTTTTTAAAATATCGATCAATTCCATAGATGTATCCAGCCAGTGATCATATCCAACTGGCCCATCGTAACATAGCTGTTTATAATTAATAAGAATATTTTTTTTTATTATAAATATTTTTCTGAAAGTATAACATTCTGGAAGATGAAAAATATTCCAAGAATTAGTTACATATAGCGTCATTTGAAATTGCTCCGATTATCGTTTAAGAAAAATTGAGCTATTAATAAGAAATCGCAGAATTGCTTCCAGATGTAAAAATGTTATCTGTCCTAAATTTTAAAATATTGTCGGGATATAAACACCTGAACTCCACAGGTGGGAGGGTAGAGGACATGAACTATATCTTAGTGGATAATTTTAAAATTTTAGACCAGCTTAAAGAGGGATTAGTACTTTAACTAAAATTATTGGTAATGGGTTTTACTTTCTGGTCGCTTTGTTTTCCTTCCTTTACAATTTAGAATTTCAAGTTCAATGGTGGAGAAAAACAAGCATATAAACTTCGGACCAAGGTTGTTATATGTAAGAGAATTCTCGTAAACATACGAGAATTTTGGATATATATACGAGATACAGCATACGTCTATCTCTTACCCGAGATTTATGATAATTTTCAGAATTTTTTTCTTTAAGAATAAAAATCAAAAATTTTTCTTCAACCAAAAAGTAGTCACTGAGTTTGTATACTTAGTTTTCCCTTCATTTTTAACCAATAAGAAATGAATATAGTCCATTCAAGTAAGAAGATTGGTGACAGCTTAATTTATATGGATTCATATTCCATATAAATTAAGTTGTATTTAGGGCATAGAACTCTGTAATGTAGGGGTAATAAATAGTAAGATAGGGTAAAGTACTTTTAAAGCTAACCATTTCAAGCCATTAGGAGCTAATTGTGGAGTAAATCTTTCACAGCTGGAATGGCTTGCAGTGATTTTAAGTAATCGCAGTCCAAAAAACTTTACAAAATTTACATTACAGTATTTTAAGGTTTCAATTTTTCAAATTTATCAAAATATAATATTTAATATTACATTTTGATAAATTTGAAAAATAAAATCAAAATGTAATATTATAATAATGTGATAAATATACTTATAAGTAATTTTGAAATAAAATAATATAAACAAATATAAGTTTTCAATAAAACTCAATTATATTCATTATACAAGAATTTAGCAAGCGTGTCTAAAACATCTGGAAAACATTATCAGAAAAACATTGGATTACTGATGGCACGATTTCTCGAAAAATTAATCAAGTTTTATCATTTTAATTAAAATTCATAATCTGAACAATGAAAATAACGATAGCAATAATGTATCCGAAACTGAAGAATTCGATTCAGCTGAAACCAATATTGAAGGAATTGATTTATTATCCGATCGGATTCATTCAGTTTAATGAAAAATTATCATAATAAAATAAAAAATAATAACATTTTTATTAATTGGTATATGAATGTTGTAATATGTATTTCTAAATTGAAGAAAAAGTTTATTTTATTATATTTATCACATTTCCTTCTCTAACCAACTTTTTGAGTGTGTTTTAATGGTAAGTACGAGAATGGTTTCAAAAATACGAGAATTTTCAGAATCTCCAACGAGATTATTGAACGTTAGATATAACAACGAGTCAGTCAGACATGGGAGTTAAGAGAGGCGACACAGTAGCGAGTAAAGCATAGAAAAGAGGAAACGATGATCTCATGGAAGGCAGTGGGAGCGGGCCGGACATGGCGGGCTCCTAGTTTTTAGTTTGTCGATGGATCTCAACAGACGAGAATTTTCGTCGTGATTCTCTGCGGGATTCGATTTCCCAGAGATTTTGCAAAAGTAAACCAGACAGCGGTGGAGTTCTAGAATGCTCCGAATTGACCTTTAGGACTTTTCTTCTGTGGACACTCGTGGTCATTCTCCCGTGGAAAGTTTATTTTGTTTGTTTCGTGCATCTTATTTCATTGCATGTTGTCTCATCCATGTCTCGAATAAACATTTACTTTTGTATTCATATTGTGTTGTAAATAAACTTGTATATAATAAATGATTGGTGAGTCCGTAGAAGTTTGATTCGACAAACGAACCAATTCGACCTACGAAAGAACTGGACATTAACACATTACGACCTTTACTAATATTATAGAGGAGCGCATTCAACTTTAGTTTCGTTGGGACTTTTTAAACTTTTTGCGATAACCAAAATTTCTTCTGTGATGCTAAATGAGGTCAGGTCTCCTAGTTTGTACATCTCTAGATTATAACTGACTAAATATTTACCAAATAATGGTTTGTTAGTTTAACAAGCTAATGCCGAATATTTAACAAACTAGTGCCAGATAGCTGGAGCCGAATTCCGAGAAAAACTGTGATGATCTTAATAAACTTATGGAATAGCATACATAGTATATGTGCTGATATTAAATTTATATATTTTAAAATTTTTTCTTTAAAACTGTCATTTACTGAAATTCCCTAACTGTGTCCAATTTTCCCCACTCATAAATTCATCCAGACTATATTATCAGACTGGTGAACCTGTCTGAAATAACAAAATAGTATTTTTATAACATATAGTATAGTGATTCAACCGAATCTATTCTAAATCAACATTACTGTAACAATAGTAATGATTATATAGTAGTTATCTTATTAGGTTCTTTCTGTCATAGATAAACCAAACGGTTTCAAAGTGAATATGATGCTACGAAGTGAACTATAATGGCTATAATGTCATATAACCTATAAACAGTGGCGGCTCGCCCATAAGGGCTGCAGGGCTGCAACCCTCCCACCAAAATGAAAACATTTTAAAATTATTATAGCTATTACATACGATTATTTCACAAAAAATATATTTTTTCCGTTCGTAGTATATTTATTTTTGAATTGTAGGTACCAGGATATTTTTTCCGTTCGTTTTTTTCCGTTCGCAGTATATTTATTTTTGAATTGTAGGTACTAGGTACCTCGTAGTATATTTATTTTTGAATTGTAGGTACTAGATACCTTGATAGGTCGCTCTGTTGTGTGTATTGTATGAGTCAGTGCGATTGCGTACTCATCAGGGCTGTAGTCAGTGCAGACCGAGTCACACCGCATAGCCAGTGTATTGGCTGCAGTCAGTGCAGACCGAGTCACACCGCATAGTCAATGTACTGAACAGCAGTATGTGTATTGTATGAGTCAGTGCGATTGCGTACTCATCAGGGCTGCAAAGTGCAGACCGAGTCACACTGCATAGTCAGTGTATTGAGCAGGTGGGGTTTGCAGGTGGGAGTAACCCCATGATGTATGTTTTTGTGATATGTATATCGTGGGCTGCAAACATTGCAGTCCACACTACGTATTTTATGGGCTGCAAACATTGCAGTCCACAACTACGTATTTTATTATAATTTTTTTCAGCCCTCCCACAAAAATCATCCACGAGCCGCCACTGCCTATAAAAAATATTCAATATTTTAAAATAATACTGGAAGTGGTATTACAAAATTAGAAAATGCGACATTAAACTGGCTAAGTTATAAAAGCAATCATATTTTTGTCTTTTAAGTGATGACTGAATTTATTTTGAATGACTTTTAGGACAGTACAAAACACAATCAGACTGAGTAGGGCCAGATTTATGCATAAGCTATTACGCATATTTATTTAGCTATTACGATTTATTTAGCACGTTACTAGAGGCCTCTGCCTCTATATAGAAAAATAAAATTTATAAATAATGGGTATGGTGTGGAGGCCGGACATACTTCTTTTCTCCTTGTTTACAAAAGACATCTAGTTATTTGTAGATATCTTTTGTAAACAATTAACCAAGAACTATACTGTACTCTTTTCAACTAAAGATGAACTGCATTATATAGTAAAGAGATGATTTGTAAAAGTTAATCTAACCAATAAAATAACGAGTTTCTGTTTCGTTTATTCAATAGCAGTTTACTTTTTACCATCGGTAATAATTTGAAATGTTTGTTATCTTTTAAAAATTGCCAAATTAAATATTTTGCATTTCATGGTTACGCTATTGATCATCGCTAATAATTTGAAATGTTTGTTATCTTTTAAAAATTGCCAAATTAAATATTTTGGATTTCATGGTTACGCTATTAAATATTAAATTAATCTCTAATCGCTTAAAATTAAATAAATACAACGAATGACGTCATCGTCCTTTAGTATTTAGCATTAATAGTGTTTGTAAGGTAGGAGAAACATTGCGCAGTTAAGCTAGAAATGTTATTTTAATTAAACGTATATAAATACTTTGGAAGGCAGAAATCTATGCGAAGTGACATTTTTAATGAAACTTTACTCGTTAATAGTGTTTCTGTATCGAATATTAAAAGAATTGTAACCGAAGTTAGAAGTTAGAAGAAGCAAAATAGTAGACGATGATCTAGAAATGATAAGCATGACAGTTAAATTGCCAAAACCTGTCGGAGATGCTCCTTCTTTGGCTTGTCCGTATCATTGTAAAGTCCTTTTAAAGACTATTTTGACAGTTCTTTTCAAAACTTAAACGGATAGTCCTTTTTAGAACTTAAACGTTTGATAAAGAGTAGCCATGGATGAGAGTAGCCAAACGTATAATAAAAACAACAAAAATTAAAGAAATAAATTGTAAATTTTAAAAATAAATTTCAAATTTCTTTATAAATGCTAAAAATATTTAATTATAAAGATTAAAATATTTTAATCTGATTACAGATGTTTTTAAATCCAACATCAAATCGAAAAAGATAAATTCTCTATTGAGATTCGTTTTACATCGTATCGCTTATCGTGAACCTCACTGTAAAGACTCGTCGATCATCGAATTTGTCCTTGAAAGTTCTTTAGTTGAAAGGACTATAGCTGTTCAGCCTAACCTTGTGCATGACCTTGGAGGAAATCCGCGCAAAGTAGTTCCGGAAGTGGTTACTGTTTTCTAAGAAAATACAGTTAATAATTTAGTTATATTACTTTCATTAAAATAAATCAAAATATTAAGGGTTTTTAGTAGCAAATTATTCGTCTTATTTTCAAAAAATAAATATCGTTGATTAGGAATACTTGTTATTAGCTGAAATATAAGCTGGGAAAAGGACAGATTCATAGAAGAAAATGTGATAGAACCTTTAATGTTTTCAATAAATGGCTCGGACGATGAAACGGACAGTAATGACGAATGGGAATCTTCGTAGCATGCTTATTGATATCATCGCTACTCAAAACACAAAAATTTCCTATCATTATCTGAGCTGTCTTATTAAATGGCTGTTTTCAGAGCCATTAACTTTGGAAAGTGTTGGCCAAATGTACTGTACAATATTTCAGATTGAATTTGTTTTTTTGTGATATTTTACAGATTACACTTTTGGTACTTATAAATTGTATTATGACATTCACATATCCAAGTCAACAAGGATACCAGACGAGTAACGCGGAAGGATACTTCGGTAGAGATGAGGCAACCGGATTGCCTCCATGGTCATGCACAAGGTTAGGCTGAACAGGCTATAGACAGTATATTGTAAAACGAAACTTTCACCGGTTAAACAGTGGTCTCCAAACTTTTTTGACTGTAGAAAAAATAAATGGCGGGTACCCCCAACTGACTGAGCAGATATTTATTATAATTAGGTTTTAAAGAGGAAATAAGGCCTCATGTAATATCCAAAAAAGCTATAATCCACATTGTTTTTTTGTAAACTAATATCCAAAAAAGCTATAATTGAACATTATTTTTATTATTAAAATAAGTGCATATTTATTTTTCTTATTAAAATTTAATGAAAGAATGGGCTTGGCATTTGTTTAATAATTTCTGAAAAGTGGTTTAACGTTATCTGACACTGCGATACGAAGGTCTGGTTCAAAGTTTAATTTATTTCGATATTTAGTTTTAATCTGACACTGCGATACGAAGGTCTGGTTCCGAGTTTAATTTATTTCGGTATTTAGTTTTAATACAAGTCGGTGATCTAGCAGCTTGTAGAGTCTACAAATAATATATAAAAATTGTTTTCACTGTATCCCCAGGTATCGTCTCGCGTACTCCCTGGGGTACGCGTACCTTACTTTGGAGACACTGGATTAAACGATTGATTGCATCAATTATCCATTGCTAAAATTTTAGGATCAGAAAAGCAGTTCTTTTGTAAACATTCAATAATATAGTTACTTCCTTTATTTTAAAATTGTAATTATAATTTTAATCATACTTTCATAATGAATCTAATTATTCTATTATTATGTACTATATGCCTATTTTAATAATATTTCTTAATGATACTATTAAGAAATGAAAATATATAGGCTATACTGTTTCCAATTTTGAATTAATGAATACAACTGTTTATATACTGTATATATTTGAATTGGTCTAAAGATATTTCCAATCAATCTGTAAAAAGCAAGCGAAACAGTCAAAGTTTAGATTTAATTTTTGAATGAGCAGAATGTTAATATTTTTTCATTATATATTTGTTTATATATATATGTGTAATTTTAAGTACAGTTATGGAATTATATAAATACATAGACTCCCAATTACTTGGCTTTTGTGGAACCGACCTCAGTCTGGATAAATGAATGGCTGCTTAATTCGAAAACATATAAAATACCATTTATAAGTTGTAAATTTAATTAATAATTAAAAAATGCACACATATATTTATATGTTTATTGAGCATTTACTTCAATGAAAATTATCGATTTTTTGTCTTTTTAAATTAAATTTATTTTTAAAGCAATTCACATTATTTTTTCATAAGATTTATATTAACACAGTGCATCGTATTCTTTCCCAATGCGAGATTTCACCCCCATTTCCTTTCCCTTTTTCTCACGGGCTAATCTATTGAGCCTCAATTTACGTGTAGGTGCCTCTTATAAATACCTAGACTGTACTCGACGCCTGAATGATAAAACCTGAACCTGAATATAACTTAAAACTTGACACCTGAATGACAAAACTTGACACCTGATAAAACTTTGACACCTGAATGATAAAACTTAATCCGACTTTTCTTAGAATATGGTTCCCTCATCTTCTCAAATGCTTCCCAAACTAATCTTAGAAAACTTGGCACAATCTAATTAATTGCAGCAAAAATCTTTTCTGACTTCGAAGCTTATTCCCTAACTACATAGCCCAATATGAATCTGGTTTGATCCCCTTGAAGATATTAGAAAACTGGAAGATTCCATATGTTCAGCAAGATAAGCAGCTTCCAAAATCAACATAGAACAGGAAAATATATTTCTATAATATCTGGATATTACGGATAGCAAAAGATCAATTGAAAGACTTGCAAACTACCCACACCTAGTTAGCAAAGACTCAAGGAAAATAATCACATTGCTGTCCAGGTTTCCCTCAGCAATAAACATAACTCTACAATGATTACCATCCCATAATGACATCCCAGACAATGAAAGTGCTGATGAACAGACAAAGGAGGCATATGGTGCGAATGCAGACAATGTGGGAAAGCTTACATTCATCGAAATCCATGCTCTTATTAAAAATAACGTTTTATCAGAATGGACTTCCCCCGACATTCAGGATATATAACCACCAAACTAGTCGAAATGCAACAGTCAAACGTAACTATAGTTTCTAGACTTAGATCAGGATATATGAAAACTTATAAACATATTAATGGAGTTAAAATCTTCCCCCAAGTACAAAATTTGCACTCTAAATACAGCTAATTCAGAACACATTATAGATTGCATAGATGTTAACAAAAGTGAATTAGTTACAAATCCTCATCATATTAAAAAACTGCGGGAATATGATATGATAGTCTTGATCTGATAAGGCCAGGATAAAAGCAACAACAACTTTTAATTTTAAATAGGTAGCTAATAAAGGTGATAGCTCCTTAGGAATATTCGTATCTTTATTATTTATTTTTGTCTAATTTAGCAACATAAGTCTATAAATCTTTGGGATTCACTAAATCCTCATAAATCCTCTAGAAAAAAGAAACGATTGAAGAAACAATAGGAGAAGCAAATTATTTTCCACAGTAGAGAAATTCGACTGATGATAATAGAACAATGAAAGCCGAGAATTGTTGCTTAGAGAGAGAGAGAGAGAGAACAGAGTCAAGGAGTCATGATACGTTGTTAGAATTTCATAACAAAAAAGTTGAAAATATGACTCAATTACTCAAATGGATTCGAAAACTCAGCCTGAGATAAAGTATAAATTAAATTACTGAGTAGTAGTAAAGAAGTAAACGTTTAGGACATCATCGGGGAATCTGATTTACAGGGGTGATCTGTAAGATACAGTTTACGTAGCAACCAAAAAGAAAAACCAAGGTTTTCAGTAGCGGTGGAAGAAAGGAGTAGTGTGCCTAGATGAATGAAACCGCAAAATCAAATAAAAGAAAAGGAACCAATTCGAGTTTAAGAAAGAAAGAAATGTTTACACCCCCTTATAATATTGTGTAAAGTTTAAAGACTGTTTTGATACTGAAATGTATTTTTAACAAATTTGTAAATATATAGAGTGAGATATAATTCTTAATTATGAACAAATATATTATAGCTAACTCATAACAGTCAATACTAATAGGAAAAGTATTTTTACAGAATAATCTAATCTTAATAAGAAATTTGAAAATCAATTTTTCAGACATAAATATAATATTCATAAATATGAATAATGCATAAAATAATTGAGCCATTTATTTTGAAAGATTAATGCATAAAATAATTGAGCCGTTTATTTTGAAAGTGGCTTAAGTCCATTTGTTTTAAATCGAGATGTTAAAGGATTGACACCTGAATCAATTTAAAATATTGGTTGCTGATAATATGGAAGTACGATGTTTAGAAAAATGATTAATTTACTAACCCGATCAGCTTAGTAAACAATATTTAAACAGTAGGACGTTTTTAGTGGCCATAAATGGATTTAGGCCACATTCAAAATTAATGAAATGCCTTTTTAATTTTTGAAAAAGCGCACGTCCCTTGAGAAAAAATATAATAGCTTTAAAATAAATAAAACAATTATAATTTTGTGTTATAAAAACAAAAATAGAACATTTATTCACTTTCAAAAAAATTATACTATCAAATTATATCTCATCCATTTTATGCATACGGGAGGGATTTAAAATAATCATGGTGTACAGGTAGTATATACTGCAATCAGTCCATCATATCTTTGTATTTAGATGTTGAGATTGTTCTTACATTTTTATCCAACTGTAGAAATTCAATATTATTAAAGTTCATTAGTCGACTGTCTATTGCTATGAGAAACTCCCAATTCTTCGGCATTTAAATTATTTAATCCTAAAAACATATCCAAATTACGGTCATACAAGTATAAAAGTCTGATGATTTTTTTAAATATTTTATATATAAATACTTTTTATATAAAATTGGATTTGCATAAATTGGAGGTATTCTTGTGTAAAATGAAAGCTGAAAATTTATTTTTTCAAAAAATGGCAATGGAATGTTATTTTAAAGTTTGTCTTTATGATTATTATCAAAATTTAAATTATTTTCAGATACAGTTGAGTTTCTGTAATCTGGAACTTCACCAGTCCGACACTCTGTGAACCATGGTGCCGCCCACGTGAATTTTTCATGTCAGAACTTGTTGATGTAAGAGAAACAGAAACTGATGTAAATAAATTGTCAGTCACTATTCATTTGTTGCTCAGGCTTATATTCGGACTAATTTTTAAATTCAGTATACTGATTACTTGAAAATAGTGTTTTTATTGTATCGGTGTTTGTTATTTATCTTTACACAATGTCAAAAATTGGAAAAAGTGAAAAACAAAAACACCAGACATTGACTGTGGTCGAAAAGGCAGAAATAATTAGAAACTTGACTTGGGAGAAAACTTTAGTGATTCGGTTTCGTTTTATGGTATTGGACGAGCCACCATTTATGACATTAAAAAATCAGGATAAAATTGAGCTGTTTGTGAAAGATTTGAACAGCTCTTGCTGTTCAAATCTTTCACAGGAAAAGTCTTAATAAACAGAGCATATTCATTTGTATAATTTCATTTTTTTCATTGAATATCCAATAATCTGACAAATCTCTGAAATCCGACAAGCCCCCGAAACATGTGTGTCAGATTAGGGAAATTCTACTATATAACAATATTATATAATCCATTGATAATTATGATTTAAAAATGTTTTTAATTTTAAACTTCCATTAATTCCAAAAACATAATAGCACTTAAGCAGGAAAAATCTTTATTTTCAGAAACATGGAAATTTTTGGTGAAAACTTGCTCTCTTTAGTCACACTGATTTATGTAGCTGAAGAAAGCAAATGCTTCACCAAAAATTTTTGTGTTTCTGAAAATAAAGAATCTTTCCTGCTTAAGTGTTGATATGTTTGAGGAATTTATCTGAAAAGAAAAAGGCACAGATATGGATATAGTTGATTCCATTAATTCTTCTAAAACAGCAATTTCAAGTTTATGGTCCAGTATGCTCTTTATTGTGGAATGTTACATTTATTAATATCACAGTATATAAAAGATATTTTATAAAAACTGCTCTCATTTACAAATGGTTTATAATTTTGAACATCAATTGAGGGCAGGGCCAGATTTGCATTTTTGGGAGCCCTAGGACGAGCAAGGCTTTGGGGCTTCTAAAAATAATAATCATCTCTGAAATTAATTTTAATTTGACTTATTCACATAAGGATTTTTATAAATTCTATCTTAAAATATGTGATCTGATTTAAAAGTTAATCCTAGATCAGTGGTTCTCAACCTTTTTTCTGAGGAGGAATGCATTTTAATGTTTTAAAATTTGGCGGCACACCTAAATATTTTAAATAATAATTTAGTTTTAACAGCAAACTTTTATTAACAGATTATTATATTTATTCTTATTTATTACGTTCAGATTACAGAATACTCGTACCATGAGATTATTAAATGATGGCACTTATTAAGTTATGGTGCCACCTATGGATTTTGTCTTTTTAGAGAAATTATAAATTTTAAAATTTAATTTTTATTCCTTAATTTTTAAATTATGAATAACAATAAAAAGTTTTGGCTGTTGCAGAAATTCAAGGGTTAGATTTTTCTAATGATACCCTATTTATAGGAATCGGTAAAGTGGTTCAACTGTAAAAGGGATATCCAGCCAACCACGTTTCACTATTAATATATATGATGATTCATACAATTCTTATACATACATACAATTCATTCTTAGTTTTTCGCGGCACACCATCAAAGGTTTGGCATCACACTAGTGTGCCACAGCACAGTGGTTGAGAACCACTATCCTAGATTATCAAGTTGAGACATGGTTGGTGAGGCTTTACAAAATATGAAAACTAATATTTTTTTTAATTTTTTTATTATAAAATTCAATGTGGTATGAAAATTGCAATTTATTTTACAAAAATTTTTTCTACATAATTTTTTTGTGATTTAAAAATGATTATTTTCAGCAATATTTCTCAAAAAAATACTTACCAATAAATCAAATTTCCTGCCCAGACATCACACGAAAGATACTCAGTCACATATATTCAATAAAATCACATGCTGAGACATGAGAAACATTTTATTTAAAAAATTTTTTAAAAGAAATGGCTCACTAAATGACACTTTCTGTGCCTATATAAAAAAAAATAGAGGGTAAAGTAATTCAACGTTTTTCAGCGACAAGCCTAGTTTTGAAAAATGTCATAAGGACACCAACGAAATTTTAGTTCCAAAATTCAAAATCAAATTTGAAAACACTGTTTCCAGTATAAATTTCGAAAGAACTAAATATATGGTTCCATGTATGATATTTAATGTGTCTGCAGCCTAGATAGACTTCTTTCTAGACTTATTTGATTATATTGTTAAATAATATGAAAACTAAAGTGCTAGATGGAAAGTAAAATTTTTACTGAATTAATCATGTTCTCATTTTGGACAGCCATTTTTGTCTTTGTCTTTTTCTACTTTCATGTCAAAACCCTTGTTTTTTGCAAAAATTTCCTACAGTTGAGACATAACTGATTTGAATTTTTGTTTGTTTTAACTTATAACAAACAAAAATTCAAATTGGTATGTCTAATTTTAAAGATTCCTTATAACTCAGTGGTTTTCAACCTTTTTTCTGTTGAAGAACATTTCAATATTTTAAAATTTGGTGGCACACCTAAATATTTTTAATAATAATAGAAATTCGTTGTTAAATCTAAATTAACTGATATTGTATTTATTCTTATTTATTACATTCAGATTACAGACATAATTGTACACGGGATCATTAAATAATTAAGCTATAGTGCCACCTGCCGATTTTATTTTTTTACAGAAACTATAAATTTTATAATTTAATTTTTATTCCTTAATTTTTAAATTATGAATAACGACAAAATATTTTGACTGTCGCAGAAATTCGAGGATTAGATTTTTCTAACAATACTCTATTTATAGGAATCGGTATAGTGGTTCACCTACAAAAGGGACATCCAGCCAACCACGTTTCGCTATTAATATATATGATTCATATAATTACATACAGTCTTAATTTTTCGTGGCACACTGTCAAAAGTTTGGCGGCACACTAGTGTGCCATGGCACAGTGGTTGAGAACCACTGTTATAACTTATAAGGAATCTTTAAAATTTTACTTTCTATCTTGCACTTTAATAAAAACCCATTTTTTTCATATTAAAATTTATAAAAGCTGAAAACAGATTGATAGTTTTGGGGCCCCTAGAATCGTGGGGCCCTAGGATGTGGCCTAGTCAGCCTATAGATAAATCCGGCCCTGATTGAGGGATGTCATTTTAAGGAAATTAAAATGTAAATAGTTAATAAATTTAACCTTTCACACTATTCACCTTGTGTAGAAATCTTTCTTTTTCCTATAAGGCATTAATTTTAAATGTAGCCCTCATCCAACCAAAGATGTTTAAAATGGTCTCTTGAATAGAATGAGTTTGTTCATTTTCTTCATTCTCTGTTGCTCTAATGTTACATTTTTAGTTAAATGTTCATTTTATTTTAAAAAATTTAAAAACGTTCTTATGTTTGTTCAATTCAGTTTAATTTGGGAAAAATCTAAGCAATGCTTAAGATATATTATAACTAAATATGATATACATTAAATCTCATTTGGAAGAATTTTAAATTATTTACTTCTTGAAATTTTTGACTTCTGTGTGTCTTCATTGAACTTAGATTTTTCAAATAATAATTCAGTAGGTCTCTGACATAGTTTTAGATATGTGGATACATGTCTTTTTATTTTTGTTGAATTTTCATAAAATTCTAATGAAAATTTCATTAAATAATTTATTTTTTTGCAGAAATATCACTATTAGTCTTAAATTTTCTTATCTCTGCTCAAAGTACACTCATAAATTTCATTTCTCTATTCCATTTTCCAATGTAGCTAATTGTGTATATGGAATTTAAACATGGTTGGACTTACATAGTTTACAATTTATGCAGAAATTTTTTGGACAAATTAACTACATAAGTCAGGGACTTACTGTATGTGGCAAATCATTTTAAGGATTTAAAAAAATTTTTTTTTAAATTTATTAATTGATTAATTTAAAAAACAAGGTTTTTTTTTATTTTCTATTTCATTGTGATAATAACTGTAGTTTTATTTCTCCATATAGTCACCGAATCTTTTCAAACACTTATCTTAATGATATATCAACTTGTCAGATCCTTCATGATAAACACTTACATTGGATATAAATTATTTCTTGCCTTCTTTTGAAATCTTCATTAGAGTGAAAGTGCTTATCTTTGAAGTGCTTTTTCACTTTTAGCAATAGATAATTGTTGCATAATGCTAATCAGGGGCTATAGGAAAAAGAATGGTAAGGAAGAATTTCCTACCCCAGAAGTTAAAGAAATAGACATCTGCAACAACACTATAAAGTTGAGCATTGCCATGTACAGAACCCTTATGGTTCAATAAATTTCCCATCTCTTGTGTCAAATAACTTCTTTGAATCTATAAGACTTGCTAATTTGTTGCATTTTTTGTTGAAGTAGGTTCAGTTAAAAGAACTCCATAATATATCATGGTTGTTTTTTGCATAATAATTTTTAACTCTTTCTGATTAAAAAAAAAATATAGCTGTAACTCTTCTGAAAAAGACTAAAAATAAATAACTCATTCAAAAAATTGACAGAACATAAAAGAAACTTAAAATTAGTCAAATTATCAGATATGACTCTATAAGTTGATATAATTTTAGTTAGTTAAGATATGAAAAAATACAATATTTTTGGAGTTTGCCATAATTATAGCTAAGACATACAAAACATAGGTGGAATTTATCGTATATACTTATGTATAAGTCAAGGATTTTTTTCTCAGAAAAAATTTTTGAAGAAGGTAGGGTTATACATGGGTCAATCAAAAATAAAAAAATTTTCTCCAAGTTCAAAGATTTGCCGACTCCATTGCACCATGTTCCCATCGCACCTTCACTTCAGCCATGTGCTCCATCATATTTATTCCTAACAAAGATCATCATCTTGCTGATTCTTTCAATTTTTTTTGTTAAAAAAATATATATGATTGTACATAAAATAATATTTCAGTAAATATTTAAATATTGGATACTGCAACAGATATGATGGAAAATATATGAAGTGATCCTATTGCAGCCTGTTTGCACTAGAAGCGCCTCCTATAAGAGTGGTTAGATGCAGCATATTTAGCTTTAAAAATGTATATTCTTTCTCAATTATATTATTAAAAATATGCAGATGCATGTAAATGTTAATATTTAAATAAATTCAAAAATATTAATTTATCAAGAGCTTCATAAATAAGATTAGGAATATGTAAACCAATCCTTTTTAATGAGTAAACATGGCTGCCACTAATGCATTTGTCATCAGCTAATATTAAATGGAAATATTGTATAGTGATCTTGTATGTTTCTGATTGGCAATTTGTTTTTTTTTAGATCATTCTGATCATTAAAAATTTATGGGATGATTATTTTTCAGCTGATTTCAGATATCAGATTTGCACTTTCAACAATCATGTACCGATTGACTTCTACTCCTATCAATTGCAGAAAAATTTCCATTGTGTACTTTGATTCTGATTTTTTTTTATCATATAAACTTTGTTAAATATTTTTATTGAAATTTGGAATAATGAAAAATTTTAATATTTCTTTGATATTTTCAACAAATATTTCACTAAAATTGTATCCTAGAGAAATGCAACTGGATGTGACACAATTGCATTCTGCTCTCTCGTCAGCTTTTTTGTTGCATTGCATCACATCATGATGTTTCAGGCTATAAAAACATGGCCTTATTTATTCCCATAGTGAAAAAGATTTGGAAAATTTTTTTAAATTATAAAAGAAATTTATCAATTTATTTTAATGAATATCATATTATTCTAACACTAGAAAAGTTGGGGGTTAGCTTATACACAGATTTCACATTATTACCTATTTTCAAACTGAAATTGGGAGTTCAGCTTATACACAAGAGTATATGGTAATTATTATAAACTTATGTAAAATTCTCTGAAAACGTTGAAAAAATTATGCAAATAAATACAATAATTATCCACCATAAAAATACATTTCCATAACAAAAGTTACAATGTTACCTTAAAGCATTCCTGATCTGCAACATTTTGGATTATTTAACCTGAAGATTCTCATTAAATTAAATAATTTTTCATAAAAACTTATTACTATATTATGGAAGAAATAATTCCATAATTGGAAAAATATATTTACTTGTATAGGTATACTTGACTTATGAGAGGATTAATCAAACCTAAATGGCATAAGTCAAACTTGTTGGAAATCAGAAATGCCCTAAATTTATGGATTGCCCATTACCAATATTTAATATTTCACACTACATTAAAAACGTAACAAACACAAAAATATTGGAATCAGATACAAAAAGCATAATTTTGGTACATCATACCATTGCACATGAATTTATGTGCATATGAATTGCTTTCACTAATCATAGAATTTACTGATGACATTACCATCATGAATTCATAAGCTAATGATGTCATAAGTCAAAGAAAACCTTATCCTTGACTTATAGCATTTACAGAATTCATTGCTATCTCTTTTAATTTATAAATGGAAAAGAGCAATGTACTTAAACTCAGTTTATATGCTAATTATATAGTTTTAGATTTATTGGAACTTAATTACTTTATTATTTTTTCATATTACATATTTAAAATTAGATTAATTCATTTCAGAATACTTTTTCGGGTAATGAGGGTAGTAGTGAATTCACAGCAAGTTTAGATGAAAGTGAAGATGATACAATTGATCATTCATTAATCATTGCTGAACCTCCTGTGCCAAAGAAGAAAAAATTTATAAGTAAAGGAAAAAGAGATAATAAAGAGAAATCCAAGAATTCAAAGAAATCTAAGATATCAGAAACAGATGATGTTACTGAATGCACAGCTTTAAAAAAAGTAGAGAAAAAACCAAAGAAAAAAGAAGCAAAGAAGAAAGATGAGGTATTATTTTAAAATGATTTGTTTTTAGTACAATATATGATATAAAAAATGAATCAATAATGTTTATGTAATTATTTAATACAATTCAATACTCTTTAGTCTAGTGATTTTTTTTTACTTTTTCCAAGTCACAATACTTACATATAAAAAAATTTTTGAGGAATACCAAAATCAATAACTTTTATATGTGCTGATAATTATGAAAATGATCTAACAAGGGGAGGGCACGAACTTCGGGTCACGAAATAAAAAAAAAAATTAATATGATATAGTACTCTGACAGAAGAGTACTTAAGCAAAGTAAGAGAGTGTCATATTTAAAAAAAAGTCATTTAAAAAATATGACAATCTTTATTATGATTGCGTAATATGTATTTTCGCAATGGCGGCATACCATAGGGCGTTAAGCCACCATTACTGCGAGTGCGATTAAACTGCCAGTAGGTTCGATTCCCTGCGATGCGCTTTTTTTTTTTTTTTTTAAATAAAATATTTTAAAATAATATAAATATTAAAAAATTAAATTTAATTTAATATTAAATTTTTTTTTTTTTTTTTTAAATAAATTCACTATTTTTTAAAGAATAATTAATTAAGGATTGTCTTCAAATTTAATCACGAAAGTTGACATTAATTTACATTTTATCCGATGTAAATGGAAGCAGTTTGAAAGTGTGAATAGAAAAATAAATCATTTTTCACAAGTGTGTTTGATGTATAAATTTTCACTTGACTTTGTCAAACCGGGAATTGAACGAGAGATGAGTGTTGATTTGACCTTTGAGGTGTAATAAACCAATTAAACCAACAACATGGTGACTCCCTGCATTTTATTGTAGTTATTTATCTGGATGAGTTTGGTGATTCCCACGACTAGAGTTATTCACTTGTGAGTGTAAAGTGAGAAGCGAGTTTGTAAGTATATTTTGCGAAATCGGCTGTACTTTTGTGACAAAAAATTATGGAAGCAGTTGCAGGATCTTCCACAAGTCCGAAACTTGAGATAGATCTCGGAGAAAGATCATTTTTGAATGAAGAATTCAAGGGAGAATTTACGAATGCACTTCTTGCTGCCAAGAATATGTACAGAAATCGGAATATGTTGACGATAAGTCTCCTAAAAACATCAGTTCTATTTCTTTAGCCATGGCAGATGAAATATACAAAGCAACAATAAATGTGCTAAACGAAGGCATTGTTACAACAGAAGAAGAGTTAATTTTATTCAATGAAAGGAATGAAGGAGACTTTGAGGAGGTTTGTGTGTTTCATTATTCATAATAATTGTATTGTTTACGAGGAATAATAATTTGATAATTGAAAAAAATCTATTTCCTTCATTCCAGTGTACAGATGATCCGACTCTTGACGATGATTATGATCCAAGCGATTTTATAGAATCATCCATTGATTACATTTCGTTAGAATATAAAGAAAAGGTTGTTGTGCTTGCATGAGCACATCCGAAGTGGAGTTTGGCTACTCTTCAGAAAAATGGTCCCGTCGCTTGAAACAGAAAGATTACCTGCAGCGATGGAAGGACGATGTTCAGAAAGGTGGAACGCAAATTGATAAGTTAAGAAAAATAGATTCTGAAACATTCGACCGTTTTACTGAAGCAAGGCATGATTTGGATCAGGTGTACACACAAAAACTCACGCATAAAAAAATTAATAAATTTCTAACAAGTAAATATAGTTAATAAAGCAATCCAAAAAGTAAAAATAACTTACGTTTTTTTACATATGATACTCCTTTTCTACAACTATTTTTTTTTTTTCTAATTTGTAAATATAGCATTTACATTTTTGATAGTTATTTTGTTTGTTTTACATAACATATATTTTATGCAAATAAAACTTTTATAGGTTACTATTAGGATATTACAGCAGTGGGCGATGGCAGCGGCTTTTCCTTTCCTTTCCGATGATTTTGTGTTTCGAGCAAGCCCTACCTGAGTGAAAGCCTTCAAGAGAAAGCACAAAATAAAGCAACGAACAGTAACAAAATTCGTGAGTAAACGAGACATGTTACTCTTGAAGAAACATTAAATGCTGCAGAAAAATTTCGGAAGCAAACCAGTATCCTGATCCGTAACTTTGATTTGGATCTTGTGATCAGTACAGACCAAACGGGTTGCCAATATCAAACAACTTATAACAGATCTTTAGACTTCCAGGGAGCAAAAATTGTAGTAATTGAAGCTAAAATAAACTGCTTAACTTTCTGTTTCAAAGTTCAAAGTTCATAAAATATCACTTATAAAAGTATAAATTTTATTATACAAAAACGTTTTCAATATTACGAGTATCATTTGATACTGATAGTATTGATTGTACAACTGACAATGATACTCATAATATCGAAAACGTTTTTGTATAATTAAATTTATACTTTTATACTGCTCTAAGTGCTATTTTATGAACTTTGAACTTTGAAGCAAAACTGTATTTGTGAAAAAGGAGAGCTTGAACAAATTGACTCATTCATACACTGCACAGTACAGTTTAACTGCTTCAGGCAAGTTGCTTCCCCTAGTCTTTTTGTGTTTACAAGAGCCAGCTAATACATTTGGCCCTATAGTTTCAAAAACCGTTAAAAAATTGCAAGCAGAATTTAAAAATGTTGTGGTCACCTGTTCCAAATCAGGGAAATTAACAAAATATATATATAAACAATTTCTTGAAACTATTCTCGTACCATACGTGAAAAAAGATAAATTTCTGCTTATTATTGATTCCTTTGAGGGGCAAACAGATTCTGCTCTGCACGATGATATTTTTGAAAATGATGCTGGGAAGCAACTTGCACATTAAAATTCATTCCTCCAACGTGCACACCGCTTTGTCAACCATGTGACGTTTATTTTTACCGACAGGTTAAAAATTTGATAAAGCGTTTACAAAATGCTTCCGATTTACCGAAAAATCATCGAGAAATAGCATCGTGCGAAGATATTATAAAAATACAGTCATTGGTTCATCACCAGTTGAGCGCTCCCATCTTTTGTCCCATGATAAAATATGCTTGGTTTGCTTCAAAACTGATAAAAGAACGACTGATTTTTTTAAATGTAAATGCTGTCTGCTTTCCTCCAACAATTTTGAAGAAACGTTGTATATGTTGGGCTGCATCGTTTATAAAATGCGCATGGTGTGAGGTATGCCTTTGTTTCACGTGCTTTTACGATAAATATCATCCGAACAATTGTAAACGATCAGAAGAAAGTGCTATTGCTGACAGGAATAAATAAAAAGTTGTGATACAAAAATTTATCTTATTGTTTGTACTTTAATATTTATCATATTGTATTCATTTTATAAATATCCTTCTATTCACGTTTTCAAACTGCTTCCATTTACATCGGATAAAATGTAAATTAATGTCAACTTTCATGATTAAATTTTAAGACAATCCTTAATTATTCCTTAAAAAAAAAGCGCATCACAGGGAATCGAACTTGCTGACAGTTTAACTGCACTCGCAGTAATGGTGCCTTAACGCCCTACGCTACGCCACCATCATGAAAATACGTATTACGCAATCATAATAAAGAATGTCATATTTTTTAAATGACTTTTTCTCAAATATGGTGTTCTCTTACTTTGCTCGAATACTCTTCTGTCAGAGTACTATATCATATTAATTTTTTTTTATTTTGTGACTCGAAGTTCGCACCCTCTCCTTGTAAGTCATATACTTTTTGCTTAGAAATATTTTGATTTTTGGGTTTGTAAAAATTTTTTAAAATCATAAAACTTTTTCTATAAAAAGAAAAAGCAAATGTTTTTGTTCTTACAAAATAAATCCTTTTTTATAATCATAAAATTTTGCTAATAGTAAAAACTTTTATTTTTACAAGTTATCTGAAATGACTTAGACTACTTTCATAATTACAGGCAGGGATGGACTGGCCATAAGGACATTCTGGCAAATGCCAGAAAGCCCTTCTGGCATTTGCTGGTGCTGTCGTAACAATATGGGCCGGCAGCCGACGAACCAATTTTTTATGTCACGCACAGCACTTTCAATATAATGTTTTTTTTTGTTTCAGATTCTTCTTCATTCATTTTTATTTAAATTTATCAATATTTTAGTATTTGCACACAAATAAAGACTCATACTTTAGGTAATTAGATAATTATATTTATTTTGTCATTAAAATTTGTTTTGTAAAAAATATTATGTATTTAATTTGTTTAATATAATGTGGTGCCTTGGTTAATGATAGCAATCCGTTCCAGGATTACCATCGTTATCCAAGGCATGATTCCCCATAAGATTTAACTGAATATTGATTAATTTGTTCTGGCTTTTCCCCACAACCATAGCAAATATTAAAAATGCAGATAAAACTCATTTAAAATGTCCTAAAAATATGGTAAATATCATTTATTTATTATATTTGCTAAAAAAAATTTGACATTAATAAAATGAATTCCTCGTGAAAACAGTTTTTAAATTATCAATCTTTACCAGAAGGACAATTGGGCTCACTTCAGAGTTTTTTGACAAACGAATCCATAAACACGGATTAGCAGCTTATAGTTTCAATGGATTATTATACAGATGAGATTTGATTTTGCCTTTTAATGGCAAATGAACAGTGACATGCATTCACCAATTTATTGTCTATATAAACCAGCATATAAAACTTAAATGCTTAAATATTCATTTTCATCATAAAATGCATTTATAACCACAAATTTTAAAATAAAGCACAGTACAAGTACTACAAGAAAAAACAATATAAATATATATATATAAAGATTTATATTGTATTTAACGTGAAATAATTATGGATATAAGTTTTCATTCCAAGAATAAACATACTTCCATAATATATTCATTGCTGAATTGAAAGTTGCGAATTGATTCATTTCGGTTAAAGCTATTTACAAATTTTATATTCTAGCAATTTAACATATAATAAATTATACATTTTTTTTCGTTTTTAAAAATGTAATAAAGTGTATTTTTTTGTTTTTATTTGTTATTAAAACATTCAATATTATATCGTTAACAAATTTTGGAAATGTAAAATTATTACAACTTAATAAATGACTAGAATTCTTTTATTTATTATAATATTATAGCCTTAAATTTAAACAATTTTTGTATTTTCGCATAAAGCTCTTATCTTATATTTTTCTACTCGTTATTTTTAACTGATTTAAAAAATATATATATTTAATTATTCTTTCCTAATTTCGAAAACTCTTATAGCAGTACTAATATACTCCTATATCAGTTTTAGTTGACATAGAAATCCTATCATTTTGTAAACAAACGACAATATGCTATCTAATAGCTTTTTCAAAGAGCATATCTATATGCCATCATTCGAATTCTATAGTATTTCATAGTATATTCAGAAGACCGATGACAGATCAATTTTGGATCATCTACATGTTAAGCAGCTATACTCTAATCAAAAATTTATTGTGTTTCGGATAGGTTATTATCTTGCACGATAACAGTAAAAATGTAATCTGCGTTTTATCTGTTTCACATATGTAACATGGTAAATGCAAAATTTTACAAAACTTGCTGTAAGTTTCATCAAACAGGCTACAGATAGGAAAAAATTCCGTAGAACATATTTTATTATTTTCTGGAGACTTTTTATACAGATATTTCTTAATGAAATTTTAGAAAAAAATTTGAGTAAATTTCTTACATTATACGTGCACATGAAGAAAGCATAATTTTTTTTTCTTGTAATATTCCAAAATCACAATAAAAGTTTTTAAAAATTTCTATTTTCTCCTAATTTTTGAATATTATAAAATACACAGCATGTTTATTATAATTTAGGTATATTATTCTCCAAAATATGGAAATTATGCTCAAGAAAAACTGCGTGTAATTTGAAACAGCATTATGGAAAACATCGTATCTATGGGAAATGGATATGCCGTTATTCATTTTTTATTTTTATTTATTTATTTATTTATTTATTTTTTGATGAATCGGGAGATAATTAAACTAAATTTACTTGAAGATTAAAAAGTTTCCTATAAGAAATCGAGAAATTTTCTTATGGAAAATCAGTAATAATAAAGTATACAATTATTATGATTATTATATACTTAATAAAACAACAACAAAAAAAATCTTAAAAATGATAGATAGAATAAGAAATCGAGACTTTTTCTTATGGAAAATCAGTAATAATAAAGTATACTATTATTATGATTATTATATAGTACAATATTTTATATACTTAATAAAACAACAAAAAAAAAATATTAAAAATGATAGATAGAATGTGGACTAACATCTTAACTTTGAACATTAAATAAAATTTGAGCAACATTGTTATTTTCGTATGTTTTAAATTTATTCTACAGTTTTCATGTTAAATTTATTCTACAGTATGGAAGAAAAGCAAGTTAAAAAAAACTACATAGGGCGATTCAGCATATAAAATAAACAGTTATTTAAAGTTTCTCATGCAAAATATCGAAATATCACATTTGAAGGGTCGTAATGGTTCACAAAGTTTAATAAATTCCGTGTTGCTATATAATAAAAGTAGATAATGAAGGTAGATTTACTGTCGCCAAAGGAGACTCGTTCATGTTGTTATCAGGTAGACTGTCTGGTCTATCCAATAATATGAAATAGGAAAAAAACAAGCAAACAATTGCTTTTCACAAAGAATGCCGGAATTAGTCAGGAACTCTGTTGTCAAGCGAGCAGACCTGTGCATTTAGCGAAAAGGAAGTCGCTTCCAGGAGTTTTCGTGAAAAGCAATTGTTTGTTTGCTTTTTAAATGTTTCGTCTACCCGACAACAGATGAACATTTCCTTTGGCGACATCAAATCTACCTTAATTATCAGTTTGATGACGTAATAACACGAATTGCGAACTGTTTCAACCTTTCAAATGCGAGATTTCGATATTTTGCATGAGCAATTTTACGCTTTTTTGATGCGTAGAATCGTCCTAAATAGGTTTTTTTTTATTATCATGAGTAAAGAATCACGCTATAGATATAAATATTGTATTGTTTAAGCGTTATTAATTTGAATTTGTTATTAATTAATTAACTCACGTAGACAAATAAATAAATTGCGTGAAAATGTACTGTACAGTATATTATTATTATTCTAGATTATGCTTAAATTACGTCTAATCAAGAATTAATCTGTAAGTGAGTAAAAATAGACATGCAATATGATTAAATCTAGATGATTTGTATAATACGGACGAAACGTATTATGAGTGTAAATTCAGATTTCTCTGAAAATTATATTGCATTTACTATATTTTTAAAATTGAAACTCGAGTGTTTGAAAAGACCCTAACTCTGAAAAATTTATAAATTATCCACATATGAAGGAAGGCCAAAAAATTCTTACCCTCATCATGTTGTATGTGTACTGTAGATCTGTAATTGTAAACAATGATAGGTTACTTTCTTACTAATATGCATGCCCTTTTTGTTTTGACAGGTCCTGTTTAACCAGGAGTAAGAAGCGTGATAGTAGAAGATGATATCATACTGGACAAAATTTAGTATCGAGCTTCCGATCGATACAGTTCCTTCATTTTTAAGGGAAACTGCAAAAACAATTCACAAAGAAATATCAGCTGTATATGGCGAAGAATATCCATCACATGAGACTGTGAAACGATGGAAACGGGAATTCAAATGTGATCACACCAGCCTACATGACGACTCAAGAGAAGACCATCCAGCAAGGTCATGTTGTCTGTGTTTTTGGACAGCAAAGGCGTTATATTGACAGAATTACTTACAAAAAAGGTTCGACAATAGCAAGGCATATTACAAGTACTTGCGACAAAAGTTATGGGACACTATCAAGGAAAAAGACGTGGTTTGCTATCAAAAGGTGTGTTGCTGTTAGCTGAAAAACATCTGCACACCGAACTGCAAAAACAGTCACTTTTCTGTGCAAATATGGCTAAAATACCTTGCCCCTTCCAGTATTCTCCCAACTATCAAAAGGTGTGTTGCTGTTAGCTGAAAAACATCTGCACACCGAACTGCAAAAACAGTTACTTTTCTGTGCAAATATGGCTAAAATACCTTGCCCCCTTCCAGTATTCTCCCAATCTAGCATCTCCAGACTTCTTGTTTTGAAATATGAAAAAACATTTACAGGAAAGAAGTTTCTCCGACGATGAGGAGATCACTACTATTGTGGAAAGCTAGTTTTACCTCCAAATCTGCCAACTTCTACAAAGATGGGATTAAACAATTGTTCCACAGCTATGAGAAATGTGTGGCCCTAGGCGATAGATGTGTAGGAAAGGAAGAGTTGGAAGATCAAATTTCAGATTCCAAACACATCTGAGTCATGTTGAGAGTAAGAACATTTTGGCTTCCTCTCGTATACAATTTTAAAAAATTCCTAACTCCAAATCACATTTTATAATCTATAAAAGTGTACAATTCCCAAACATAATAAGAAATTCTTTCCACGTGAGGCTATCAAGTGATTAACTCGTAAAAATTCTCGTGCTGCTAATATAAATGTGTGAAATATCATTATTTCAGATTAGATAATGTCGAAAATTAATTTTTAAGCAATAAATTCGTAATAATTGATTATTTATATTGTTCCTTTCCTTATTAAAATTAAATACGAAATTTTTTCAAGTGATGTTTTATCGTGAGATTCAGAATTTGTCAATATTATCATAGGCTATTGTCACAATAAATTTGCTTTACTTTTATTTAAAAGTAATTTATATAATATCGTATTAAAAAAATAAGAAAATAATGTACATAGTAAAAATGAAACAAAGAATTAATGAAATACAGATCGATATAGAAAATCCAGCAAGTGACAATAAAACTCACAAGAGAACAAAAACAAAAATGATTTAATTTATAAATAATTATCCAAAAATTATTAACTAACTAAATTCTGTTTTTTTAAACTAAAATAATTTTTAATTCAAACTTTAAATATTCATTCTGCAATAATTTTTTTTAATGCAGAATAAAATAATTATATTTACATAAATAACTTCAGCTATTTTATTTTCCCGTAAATTTTTTTTAAACGGAGTTATGCAAATTATCCTGATGCTGTATTCTATCAGTTCATCAATATTTTGCTACTATGATAACTAAAAGATATATAAAAAGTAATAAAAATGTTTGTTTTTCTTGAACAACGTACAATAGTTGAATTACTTTATTAATTGTCATATATTTTATTTTGTACACTTAATTATGCCATTATATTATCAATTTTTCCCCCTAAGAACATTTCCTAGTCTATTTTTCTTTTGAAGTTAGTTTTCTCTTTATGTTCTCATTTTAATATTCTGTAAATAAATCGAATTAATTAATTTTCTGAGATAGAATTAATTCAATTCTTTTACTATTTCTAGTACAATATATACAGATTTATGAACCATTATATAAATTTATCATATCTTCTTATTCAATGTATAATGTATATAGCTCTCAATTCTCTTCCCAATTTTTCTATTTGGATAATTATTTATTGAACTAGGGAAAAACTAAAGTTGAAAAGTTTCTTTGCCATATTTTAATTCTTTGTTAAATACTGTTATAAAAAATTAACAAGATCAGGAATTTTGACGAAAAAACAGGGAATAATGTTGTTGTTCTTTATTTATTTATTTATTTATTTATTTAATAGCAGATTTTTAATATTTAATTTATAATAGCTAATATCAAGTAGCAACAATTCAAAGAAGTACAGAATGATATATGTTAGGATTCAACAGGAAAGACCGCAAGATAAGAGAACAAACCAGAGTAGAAGACATACTGGTAACAGTTAGAAGCAGTAAGTGGCGTTGGGCAGGCCACATAGCAAAATACACCGATAATCGATGAATAAAGAGAATTACAGAGTGGCAACTAAGGCAAGGGAAAAGATATCCTGGCAGGCAATACAAACGATGGAGAGATGATATAAGAAAGGTAATTGGTTCCCAGTGGATGCAGATTGCACAAGATAGATCGATATATCTGGAAACAGAAGGAGGAGGCATACAGGTATATATCCAGTAGTGGATGAAATAAGAAATGCTGTGCTGCTGCTGCTGCTGCTGCTGCTGATGATGATGATAATGAATGTCAATATCTTCTAACATTATTATTAGGATTTCTTTCACAGATTAAGGATCATATTAAAGCATTTCGTAATAATATCAAATATTTTAAAATTCATTACTTTTTTGATAGCAGTAAAAATTGAAACACGTTCCATTTATACAAATATTGTAAATTTTTCATTTCATATAACGAAATGATATAATAATGACTAGATCTATACATTGGAAGGCATCTTGATTATTTTTTAAATTTTATCTGAATTAAAATTATGAATAATCTATTAAAAAGTTAAATCAGTTCGTCCATTCTTTACTCTATTTCGGGAATCGTAGCATTATATATCATTTTTATATAATTTTAAAAATAAGTGCAAAAAAATTCTGAAAACGTTTAAAATATTCGTATTATTCAAAATTTTTTAGTTCAGTTTAAATATAAAGTAACATCAATTTTACAGTAAATTGTTCAAGTAAACGTGCTACATTGTATGGCTTTATCTCTTCATGAAAGGTAGGCTATACTATTTATACTTATTAAAAAAACAAACCTTGTAAATCACTATAAAATACAATTTATAGGAAAACTATAATTCATGTAAAATTATATTATGAATTTAGCTTAACAAATTTTTAGAGTCGTCTTATGGGTAGCCTTTATATTATATATTCAAACTATAAGACGTCAGCAGGGACTTTCAGAGAAAATGCGAGGCCCGGTGCAACTAATATTTTTTAGGCTTTTCAAAAAAAGATAAATATATAGTGGTAAGTGTACAAAAAAAGCAAAAACATTGATAGAGAACTTCAAATTTTGATCAACATTGAAGTTCGAACAGTATAAAAATATACATATTTATATTTTTCTAACATATTGAGTTATAAATTGTGACCCCTAAAACAGTGAGGCCCGAAGCCCTCTCTCTAATAGCCACTGAAACGTCAGTAATAAAAACTTGCATCATTCAAAAAATTTAAAATTCATCTTATACTATTTTGAATTATATCTTATACTATATATATATATATATACTGTACTTTATATCTGTTCAAATCTGGTTAGAGATATTTTTAGAAAAATATAGGTTTAGATTACAGTATATCGAATTATTGATTAGACCTTCAAGAGCCATTATAACAACAAAAAATTATATCATTTTTGATTATATAATATATTTACAGAAAAATTTATAAAGCATTTTTGTTTATTTTATTTTTTAAATTCTTGTATCAATTCCTTTTTTTGCTCCACTCAAATTTTTATTTTGACATTTTATTATGTTAATGAAATAAATAAAGATTATATAAAATATGTTTCGATTCAGTTATATATCATTTTTATTTTATTTTAGTATATATATTTATAATAGAAACTTTTCTTAATATAGGTCTATATGTTACTTAACTACATTAATAGTTTAATTGCCATAAATTATTACTCGATCGATACATGAAATAATAAATGAGGAGAATGCCGATAAGGATATATATTATCATACATAAATTTTTTTATATATAAATTTAATCGAGTTTCTTGGTTATATTACCTAATTTTCAATTCTGTTTTTAACTAATTTCGAAAGATAACAGAAAGAGGGAGGATTTCTGAATTATAATAAATAGGCAAATGTTTCATTCCCATGTTTTATAATTTCCTTTTAGAAACTGTAATTAGTGATTCTACGAACAGATCTAAAATTATCTAATTTTAGCTACACTAACAGAATTTTTATAAAAATGTTTTATAACGGGTTACATTTTATATAAAATTATGTGAATATAACAAAAATTAGATAATTTTTAGATTGTTTGAACAATTTATTATTATTTTTTTCTACAGTGATATTAAAGTTAGCAAAAATAAAAAAAATAATAAATATTTATATCAAGAGAGATAGATAAATTTAAAATTTAAATCGTTATATTTTAAATCAAGGTTTAATTTATATATATGCGAATTCATTTATGAAAAATGTTTAAATAAGGAAGCGATCGATTATATTCAAGAACAAAAAGTGAGTTATCTTTTTAAAATTCAGTAGGTCAAGTTAAAAAAAAAACAAGAAAAAAGTTTTATAAAATTTTTTTTTCAACTCTTTATTATAAATTTAAATTGGTTATAAGTAACATAAAAACTTATATTTAGCTAATAGATAATTCTTACTTCAAGAATAAATACTTTCAATCATAATTTTCTTGATTGATGAGTAGCGATGCGGAACAGCACTTTTGCTAACTTTTCCACAACACAGATCGTTTCACAGTGCCATCTATACAGAACGTATCGTGGTAAACCTTGACCTATAAAATTGCACTATCGATCAAATACCGAATCACCATAATAAAATACCGGCTTACATCATAAAATAAACGATTAAGTTAGAAAAGTTTTTTCTTTGTTAACTTTCGTAGATATCGAAAATTTAATTTGTTTATTTTTTTTTTATATATTAATTTTAATTATTTTTTTAGTTTTTTCCGTCGAGAGTCGCGCCGATCGTAGTTGTTAGACGCGGTTGCTATGTTACCGTGTTTATAAACAACAACGTGTCGATATTCGATTGAAATTGTGTTTATTTATTTTTTCTAAAATATTAACAAAATTTTCTTAGACTTCTTACATATACGGAATCATGTCTAATATGATCAGGTTTGTTAAATGAAATATCGTGATATCATAAAGGTTAATGTTCTTAATAGATTGAATATATTCTAGTCTGCACGAATGTTCATTATTGTTATTCTTTTTTTATATCTTTGAGATAGATATAACGACTTTCTACATTATAATATATATATATACATCATCTGAATTTTAATAACTCAACAATTTTAGTTTATTTTAGAATTTATATATATTTTTAAAACATTTCAATTTTTATAAATTTTAATGATGATTTTATATTTTTATTTGGAAGGAATACAATATTAATATATTTATTACATTTAAGTTTTAAATGTGGTTATAAAAATTATGTTATTTTTTATAATTAAATAAATTTGATGTTTTAGTTTTGTAAATTATTGAATTAATATTAAATTATAAATATGAATAAGATTTGAGAAAATAATGTAAGTACACTATAATTTTTTGATGTAGTTCTGTAATTCTAATCAAAATTAATAATATGGAAATATCAAAATTTAATTAATAATCAATAAAATTGTATAGAAATGGAAGCAATTTTCTCAAGACATTTAACCAGGAAATATTTCAAAAATGTGGTTGAGACATTCATTAGAAAATAATTACCTATTCTCTACTCAAATGTTCTTTAGCATAGTTTCTATTTTAACTATTTTTTATAAAAATAGTAATATATAATCGCTTTTTCTATATTATATGACAGAATGAGAATAAGGCCCTACTCTGAGGTTTAGCCCATAGAAAAGGGATTGGGAGAATAGGAGGGAGTACAGTAGAAGAGATGGGAAGGAGGAAAGGGGATGAGAGGGTGAAATGAAAGCAAACAGAGCACCACTTGAATGAATTCATTTCTTAAATCTTTACTCTTGGCCAGTTGTCCAATAGTAATTTTTTCTATATGTTAGATGTTCATCCATATACATGGTGATCGTTCCTCATTTATTATGCTACACATCTAAAATACTTGCTGATCTATTTTAAAATGGCGGCAATTTGAAATTTTACATATTCAAAACTGTTGCACATTTATATTATTATTATTGTTATTGTTAATGTGTACTCAATTTAAAAGTTTTTGTTATAAAAATTATTATAATATTACTTATTACCGTAAAACTTTTTATTCATATTTTTTAAAATCTATTTAATTATATATGAAGATGTAAATTGTTCGCGAATAATATAATAAATTTTATATTAAGAATTCTCAACATATTCATTAGAATTGAAAAAGATTAAAATTAATATTTAGTATTTATATGTGATTTTTATAACCTACTTTCCAATTGTTCGCGAATAATATAATAAATTTTATATTAAGAATTCTCAACATATTCATTAGAACTGAAAAAGATTAAATTAATATTTAGTATTTATATGTGATTTTTATAACCTACTTTCAAAATGAAAATGAAGCTGATAATATCAACATGCTGTTCTGTGTTCTCCATTAATAACTTTTGAATTATTTAGTAGATTTTCATGAAAATCTATATGTTATACCATTAAAAGTGACCTCTTTGTGGCATCTTTTAATCTACAGCTTCATCCATTTAAAAATAAGAACGTTCCAACTTTCAGGTTTCCTCTATAGCAGCGGTTCTCTGTGGTACGCGAGACATGATTAGTGGTACGAGTATAATGTTGACTTCCTATATGTATATGAGGCATATTTTTGTCTCTGATACTGAAATTTTTGGCTTTTGAGTTTGATGGTACTTATGAAAAGGTTGAGAACCGCTACTCTATAGGAAGTAATATAGCCCCGGAGTTCCTCTATAGCAGCGGTTCTCTGTGGTACGCGAGACATGATTAGTGGTACGAGTATAATCTTGACTTCCTATATGTATATGAGGATATGTATATTTTTGTCTCTGATACTGAAATTTTTGGCTTTTGAGTTTGATGGTACTTATGAAAAGATTGAGAACTGCTACTCTATAGGAAGTAATAGAGCCCCGGAGTTATGCAAATAAATAATTGGACTATCATATATAGTTCAGACTCGGATACTGGTTCAGACTTGATGGTATATTTTTTTCGGAAATCTTTAATCATCCAAAAATAGCGAATAGGTTTGAGAAGTAGGCGATTAATTCTTTCCACAACTGTTTGTTCTTAATTATATTTAATGAAATGATATCAATGATATCAAGAGAATGCCCCTCTTCACTCAAAAAGAGTACTAAGGGAGCTGGAAAAGGGGAAGTAAGAAAAAAAATAAAGTGCAAAGTACAATTTTATATATTATAATAAATATACAAAAATTATTTGATTTTAAATATTCTGTTAAACTTTTCCAGGTTAGGATTCACTAGAGTTACTACTGTTGATCAATTACGTAACAGTTTTCCTACTTTAGATGCAGTGGATCATAAAAGAAGATTGGCATTAGTAAGAATAATTTTTTCTATTTTTTTGGCAATTTTATATTTAAGATGAATTTTTCTAAAATATTTAAATAAATATTTTTGCTATTGCATTATATTTTTTTAATTTTATATAATTTCTTATCTTACTAATATATATACATGCATGTACACACATTTTTTATTTTTGTATAAATTAAATAGGAATAGCATAATTTTCTTTGTGATATATCAAACTAAAAATAAATTTGAGAATTTCTTAATGGTCTTAAGAACAAGCACATTTATAGATAGAACAAAGTTTATTAAATAATTTGTAGTCTGTAATGCTTTTGAGTAAGTTTGTATAAATCAAGTCCCCATCAACAAAACTTAAAAATTACATAAACATTTACACAGAATACTAACAAATACTATTCAAAGATTTAAAGTAAGCCATAACTGTAGTTATGTTCTAAAGATTTTATCAGCTACAAACCCCTACATATAATATTATGAAAAAATTAGAATTATGTGTTAGATTTATAACTAAACAAAATAATTATAAAGTATAAATAACTAGATAATAAAATAAAATTTAAAGTAAACCATAACTATTTATCTGCTGAAGGTTTTATAAAGAACAAATTTATGTACATATCATTATGATAAAGCTTATAATTACCATATAACTGTTTTATTTTTTATATAATTGTAATTATAAATAAAATAATTTTATGGTACAAATAGGTAGCTAATAATTAAGATAATATTTAATATAAAGATTAAAAAAGTAAAGTAAAATAAAAAGTTGTCAGGTTAGTGTTCATAACCAGTGCTTATTTATGAAATATTGGAGCATAAACTATAATGGTTACAAGGGGAATATAAAAGTTTGTATAAATCAAGAGCCTTTAGAATAACATCAACCTACTTACAGGCATGGTTTTCTAATGCCCATACTCATGTATTGATATGACTTCCAGTATATTTTCATCAATCACAAATAGTATCGCAATATTTCTATTTGCAAATGTGCTTGTTTTTAAGACTATTAAACTGAGAAAAGTAGAAAGTTATATTGAAATTTATTTCTTAATTGAATCAACATTGCAGATCTATGTAAATATTTTATCAAAATCTGTTAATAATAAAAAAAATATGTCTATTTCAAATCTTATTTTGACTCCATGTTTATTTCAAGAAGTTTTTATAATCTGCTCTCCTCAAATTATGGCATTTGTTAGAAATATATTCAAAGTAGACTAAATTATTCAGCTCAAAGTTATCATTAGTATCTAGTGCTGTATGTATTTTTATATTTGTCAATCTAATGAAATTAGTTATTAGATTGATAAATGTAAAATTCACAAATAATTTTAATTTCAATACAGTCAAAACTAACATTTTAATGATATAAATTATAATTGAAAACATAAAATAATAATTATTGAACAAATCTATGTATAATGTTATAAATGAAAAAGTACAGTCAATTCTCGTTATTTGCAGATTCAACTATTCACGAAAATTTATTTGTAATCACAAAATCGATATTCGTGGATTCCCGCTGAGTGGGAAAAAATACTGTTACCAATGTGAACTCTCTCTATAATAAAGGAAGTTGTTTGTTACCAAATGTAGTCTCTGAATCAGTTTGCTGGAAAATTTCCCATTATGTATTCTTGCTCACCCACAGACCACAGGTAGGCCAAAAGCCTGTTCATATCGTCTGCAGATCCCATAGAAGAATGTGATCCTATGCTTGAATGCAGCCTCAAATTTAGACATCTAATTTCCTGCACATTTGCTCCTTACACTGATGCAGACAAGGCTGATAGTTTTTCAAAGCAGTTCAGAAAGACAATGTGTCAGCTGCACATCAAACAACTTGCAACATAAAAAAAACTATCAATCAAAAATAAGATTTTGTTTACTACATAGTTAATGTTTTAAAAAATTAAATAAAGATTACTATAATTATAATACTGTATATAGTACTATACACTGCATATACTGTAATGTAATACATATTAAATAGAGTGTCTGTAAACAGAAAAATACACATAAACCAAGTATGAAAATGTTGGGAAGAAAGGTTTGCAAGAATCTAATTTTATGTTTCCCATAGGCACAATGGTTCAATATTCGCTAAGAATTTACAGAACGTAATTACCTCGAATAGCGAGAATCGACTGTTTATATAAATGGAATTTGTTTATGAATGATATATAATTTTAAAAATCGTGATCTAAAAATAATGGTTAAAATTAAATTTGTTGGAAAAGTCTGGAAGTTGCTTGAAACTGTCAAAAACCAGTTTTTTTATTACCATCATCTGCTGTTTGAATAACATTCTAATTTGTCATCATAGATGTATTTTTATATTGATTTCTCTGATTATTATATAATCTTTAGAATCTTTTAAAATAATTTAAAAAAAATCTTATTTTATGACCTATTGGGTTATTTTATTTTATATATAATTATAGTAATATCTGCATCATTATGATCTGCTGAAACAGAACTGATTTAAAAAGAATGCCATTACTAGAATGCTTTTGGCTCTGCATTATTATTATTTTTTTTGTTGTCTTCAAATTTGGCCCATATGAAATGGTTTTTTGATACATTTGATACCATGTCTAATACATCTTTCCATATTAGATGGCAAGTTTATATTACTTTCATAATTTATTTTATATTATTAATATTTTTAATGTAAAATATACAAAATTGAGTATGTTTTGTACATTTTTATAAAGTCAATCATTTTACTTAATGAAATTAATATATTCTTTTTTAAAATATATAGAAATAAATATATATTAAAATATAGAAAATAAAAGCAGAAATTAATATATTTTTAAAAATAACTCTAAAGAAAAATTCAAAAATTGGGTTCTCATGATACTATACATTGTATTATAGATAGCAGACATTGTATACTATGAGAATATTATTCATTCAAGTATAGCTAATAAATATAAAATCATTAATTTAGCTTTTTTTAATATTATCTGATGCTTTATCATTAAACTGATGATAATTGCTATAAATTATGTTATATGTTAAAATAATTAAAAGTATATTGAAAACCTCTTACTTTAGATATTAAATAAAAGCAAAAAATAAGCCAAATAAGTAAGATAAATCATTTGTTTGTTTTTGTTAAAGGGCTTATGACTGGATCGGGTGTAAACCATATGTTTTCTTTAACAAAGATGTTTTTCGAGTAGTCCGAGATTATGTAACTCCGTTTTTAAGATAGTCATTATAGTTAGTATTATATTATTTTTGTTATCTATACCTAAAATATCAGGGTTTGACAATAATAATAATTGTAATAATGTTGTTTTTAGAAATGGTTTGTTGGGTTTTCTTATTAATGTGTTTGGAAGGATAACCTTCCACCTGCAGTTTTGTTGATGTTAGGAACTGGACACTGATTGGTTCCCCGATTTGACCCGATGAGAAAGGGAGAAGAAGCTTCTTTGGTCTGTATTACAACTGAGGTAGGCTACGTGGATAGCTAAAAACGTTTTTGAATAAACAATTTATCTTACTTATTTGGCTTATTGTTTGCTTTTATTTAATAATTAAAAGTTTAAATTGAATTTCTATAGTTGCAACATTTCTCAGTATGTGGTGATGTATACATTATTAATAAGTTCAAAAGAATCATACTAGAAATAATTAAAATATAAAACCCCTTAGAATTGTTAGAAGATAGAATTGTTTTAACCCCTTGAGTGCTGCATTTGTCAATTTCTGCCTGTAATTATGTGCTGACCGGTAATTAAAATTAAGCCTAATTAATATGCAAAAAATTAAAATTATGATATCTTGCTTAATTTTTAATGAAATCTTTTGAAATTTTCAAATTTTATAGATTATTTTGCCCTCTTTCTAACAATGAAAGCATTTTTTTGGAGTTTTATTTTTTTTCACAGCTTTTTCATTCCATATATAAGATTGCAGGAAATACTATTTTTTTTATATAAAATCTTAGTCATCCAGAGTGGATCAAAGAGTGTGTGTATGTATATATATATATTAGTATATTTAAATTAAATAGTATTTAACATTAATAGGAATTTCTTCTTTAATAAAAATTTTGAAAATAAACTTTAATTTTAAGATATTGTATTTATATCATAATTATACAAAATTTTTTCATTGATAATGTAACAGCAAAATTATTAATTATCAATAATGTATAATTCGAACAATATATATATTTTTAAAATATTCATTTAAAATATTAGATAAGAATAAAATTCAGAAATTTTTTTTATATTTTTATTCTTATACTAACAAGGGATACCTGACATTACTTGAATTACTTTGGAATTTCATGCATAATGCAGATTCTATATCAATTTTTATGTCATTATGAGATTAAACACTCTGCTAGTAAAATTAGCTAAATTTATAAGTTAGGTTAGTTGAATTAAGCTGCAGAATCACATAGGAGATACTTTTGGCAGTGACAACTTTTAGAGCCCACTAAAGTCTGATCAATTCTCATTGTGAGGTCAACTAATAAATTGAAGGATAGCTAATAAGTTAATAATGAACTATACAAAAGTATCATTTTATTATATAGTCTGACTTATTTATTATAGCATTTGGAATCTTCTGACTTTTTCTGTCCAATTTAATATTGATTAACCAGTATATTATGTCATATCTAAGCCATCATTGTGATAATGCAATGTCATTGCAGTATTACATCATCATGATGTCATATATCAACTGTGGTTCAGTTATAAACTTTATAGATATTAGATTAACAGCGAACCATGCAGAAATATCATTTTTCCATATCATTCATTACTATAGCAATTAAAATCCATTGGCCCTTTCATGTCCCATCTTAACATTGATTTAACCAGCATATTATGTTGTAATGATGTCGCCATTATGACTTTGTGATGTTATTATGACATCATCCGTTACTACTACTACATGACATTCTATGTCAATTGTCTTTTGTGATGTCATTCATTGATTCTTATGATGATGATATATTAGTGCAGCTGTGGCATTATTGTGATGTCATTCTGAATCCAAAAAACAATGATTTCACTGCCATCCCAAAATGCCCACCCTCTGGAACAATCTTGACTGATGGTAGCCTATAATACTTGGAGAACACAGAGATGTCTCTATACAAAGTTTGGTCCTGATAGTTCAAACAATGCAGGAGCTTTTATAGAACAGTTGGGCATTGCATTTTATTTATATAGATTGAATCTATTAAATTATTATAAACAATTTATGCTTGTTGAAATATCTATATATGCAACCAAGCTTATTCCTTTTTTAGAAATAACTGTTAATCAAAAAAATTTAAACAATGGTAATATTAATAGCAGAATTTCTTAACTATAATAATTGTTTTTCTCTTTTTCATCTAAATAATATTTATTTTAATCAAGCATAATTATAATGATGTTCATTGAATCTAGTTTGATTTCTTAATGTGTTTCTTAAATATTTCTTCATTTTCCGAGGTTTTCATTAGGCCTATGTTTTTCCTATTACATATATATGTATTTTTAATTAAAGGATCATTTCAAAAGTTTTGAGGAGTTTACTGTTGTGTCAATGCTCTATATATATTTTGCTAAATTAACTTTGCATCCTTTAAGTAATCATTATTCTAATATGCACATTTGTTATAATGCTTCATAAACTGTGCAAATATATCTATCAACTGATACTGTCCACATTTGATAGCTGAAATTACTTCAACAGGTATTTTTTATTTTTTTCAAATATTGGGAACATTTACTGATACTAATTCAAAAGATTTCAAAATAAGTCTTCATATCTGTGATAAATTAATGTTTTTGGATTCTTGCAAAGTAATATGTCAATACTCAATAATAAGCAACTAACATACAGGGGATAAACCATTTTATAAATTAATAACGAACAAGCCAAACTTCCCCTGGCGGATAAAGTTTTAAGATATATTTTTAGATTAATAATTATTTTTTGAATTACAGCTACGGTGCCACCATCTATTGAATTAATTATTAAATAATTTTATAATTACGTACTAGGGTGGCGCCATCTAGTGACTAATGATTAAACTATAATTTTATAAATTTATTTTCCCGAAATAAAATTTTCGCACCGCACCGGAATCGAGACTGATTTATTTATTCAACGCCCCAATAAATATATTATTATAATTATTAGAATTTGAACATTAATATTACCAATATACATAAGTAGATAATGGATCTGTACAAAAGAATATTTTAAATTTTGCACAGAAAGTTGCAAAATTTAAAATATTTCTTATAAAACCGATAATATAATTTATGCACTAAATTTATTAAATATTAACTAATGGACATTATTTTAGCAGTTAATATCCATGTTGATATTTCACGTTTCGATGATCCTAACTACATTTCGAGATCTTACTCAACTAATTTGTTAATATTATTAGAGAGTTTCTGATACAGTATAATGAAAATTAATATGCTAAAAGATGCTACATGAATATTTCCGCTCTATTTATATATTAATAGCAATTTAGTCTTTAAAAAAAATGCAATTAGCAATTGATTTGATTATTGATAAACTCAGTTTACGAGTAATTATTAAAAAAAAATCACGGCTTAATATTAATCACTAGTTAGATTTCTTTAATTATTAACAAAAAAATTATTTAATTAAAGAAAGTTTAATATAATTACTTTCTTATTTAAAATGAAAAAATTTAATTATGATTAATACTAAATATAATTGCAGCTCTGTATTTCTTTTATAAATTTATTAACAGCTGAATCAATGAAATTTGCTATCTGTTTATAGTGATAATAGTCATACCATACTATCTCTTTGGCATAGAGATAAAAAGATGGTTAGGAATTTTTTTTGTATATTTATTAAACTAAACATTCAATGGTAAAATTATAATTTTAGATACTATAATTATATTATTATTAACTAGACAAAGATTTTTCTTTATTATAGTCAAACCACGGTTCACCAACCCCTTGGATTATGAACAAATTTTCCGAACACAAAGCGTCTCGGGATGACGTACTGTGTCTCGAGTTACGAACGCGCAAGCCGTCAACATAAACACTTTCAATGATAATGACATGTGTCACTTTAGAAACATTTTAAAACATAGACAAAAACAAATCACATGAACAACTTTTGGTGAGAAACAGGCCTAGTGGGTCTGAAGCACAGTCGAGTGGTGTCAAGAGACAGAAAAAAGAAAAAGAATTCCCTTACAAACAATAACATTTCGCTTCCTTACCACCTTCACTTATGCCGTCAACTCTCCTCCCTAGAGGTACGGTAAAACTAAATTAAGTTTTTGTCTATACAGTATTTGATCTGCTTAATGTTGTGTTTTATTTTTTTTTGTGATAGATTTAATGATTTCCATTGATTCTGAGTTAAGAACTTATGCACAAATTACTATTGTACAAGTTTAAATAAGCAATCATCTGGTATCCAGGAACGGATAAATTCATTTTACATTAATTCCTATGTGGAGAATAGTTTCGGTTTACGAACATTTCGGTTTAAGAATGGTCTTCAGGAACGAATTAAGTTCGTGAAGCGAGGTTTGACTGTACTTATAAATATTTGCACAAAATATTTTTAAAATTAAAACTCTATATTTATTATATATACTGTAATTACATATTATTAATATTTGCATACAATTTTTCAATTTATGAATCTTTCCATTACCTCCATACTATTGAATAGAAATATTAATTCGTATTTATTAATTAATTTTATATATACAGAATGTCCTATAATTGTTGGGACAATATCAAACCACGAATTTCTTTTATCAAAATATTAAAAAAGTTCATACTATTGAATAGAAATATTAATTCGTATTTATTAATTAATTTTATATATACAGAATATCCTATAATTGTTGGGACAATATCAAACCACGAATTTCTTGCATCAAAATATTAAAAAAATTTTTATAAACATGGGTCCAAAAACACCCATTTAACAGAAATATGCATATTTTATACTGTATTACTATTTTTTCGATGATCATAAAAGAAATATATTTAATTAATAAAATAAATTTAAAAAAATTGAGATCACAGTCCAACGTGGAAAAACATAAGAAAATCTTAAATTACACATTGCCGATTTCTTTTTAAATTTATTTCATTGTTTAAACACGTTTCTTTTACGATCTTTGAAAAAACACTATTATAAAATATGCATATTTCTCTTTAAGTGCGGCGTTTATTGGCCTATATTTGTAAGAACTTTCTTATAAATATTTTAAATAAGAAATTCGGGGTTTGATTTTGTCCCATCCATTACGAGACATCCTATATATATGTTATAGATATCCTATATATATAATTGTAATTAAGTTATTTTTATTAAAATAAAATGTAAAAAACATAAGTTAAATTATTGATTAAACATACGCTTATAATTGTAAAATAAATAGTGTAATCATGTTATCTTGAACCTCTTCATCTCGAAACCCTTGATATATGGAAAAAAATTCCGTGCACTTTCGGCATTAAACCAATGTAATTTCAATAGTTATCTCGAAGTATTTCCTTCAAAGCCTTCGCTATCGCGAAAGCTCTTTATGTCGAATTTTTTTTTGTTCCTGTGAGATTCGAGATATCGAAGTTCTACTGTATTTACAATTACTATTTATTTTGCTATCCGTTTATTGTATGTTCTATTGAAACCATTTATAAATGATATAAAATTAGTAGACCTTAAATCTTATGTGATCTTCGAAGTAGGTCAGTAGAATCATTATTATATAGGCCCATAACAATAGCACACATCTGTAATACATATTAAGAATATGCATTTTATTATATACTGATATGTAACTTATTAAATAAATTATATTAATTTATTTATGTATAAACAGTAATTTTAAATATAAAATCTATAAAACAATGATTATTATTGAAAATAATATACAGTAATTCATAGAAATCTAAAGAATTGTTTGGAAACACGAATAGTTATTTATAATGTTATACAAAAAAGAAATTAATGCTTTTCAATGTTTGCGCGTTATGTCTGTGTGTGTGTATATATATATATGTATATATACAGCATATCACGCAAATTAAAATTAACATTTTACATTCTGAAAACTAGAAGAATACACTTATCAAAATAAAATAATTAAATTTTAATATATTTTTAATTAAATTTTCATTACAGTACAAGTGTAGAAACAAGACCCTATGTAGGGCGATATAATCCCTATTGTCTAATTGCTAATTGGAATGAAGACATTCATTTAGCAGAAGTAAGTCTTTATTAGTTATTTTTTAAAGATTATTTTGATTTTTTAGTATAGAGAATAACATATGATGGATTTTTTAATATAAAAAATAACAGGATCTAGTTTACGTTCAAATTGACTACTAATGTAATATTATATATAAAATAAATAATATGCAGGGTGTCCAAAAAATCTGTAATCATAGGGAGTTTTATAGAATATGTTCGAAATGATCCTCGTTATTCGTAACACACAGATTCAGTCGATGCTGCCATTCCATTAACACTCGGTCGATGATGGCAGGCTCAATCTTCTGAGAAGCGTGCCTGATTCTGGATGCCAAGTGCATCAGATCAACACTCTATATAGAAAGAGAAGAAAATGAAGGAATTCACTAATTCCAAACTTTTGAGATATATTGTAGAGCAGGAATTCCCAAGTTGAGATATATTGTAGGTTGGGAATTCCTGCTCTACAATATATCTCAACCTGGGATTCTGTTCACCATACCCCATGGGGTACGGTGAATAGCAGGTAAATAATATATTATGTGCTGTTAATATATTCCAAAATAATTGTTATAAACATTTCCGGGTCATTCCAGTGAGGTTGCATAGACTTTTTTCTTACTGCAGGATCCGATAACTCAAACTGCCAGGTTAAGATTCAAGATAGCTAGTGAAAAAGAAGCCCCTTCGAGGCTAGCCTCCGCGGCATCTGCACCTCTTCCGCATGTGCATGGGGGTTCCGGATAATTTACTAAAAGCCAAGGGAATACGAGGACCAAAAAGGTTGGGAACCCCTGCTGTAGAGTGTTTTCATAATTTTTAATTAAACCAACTTTTTAAAATTATTCTAAATTAAAATTATAAACACTGCATTTAAATATTTTTATTAAAAACAAAAAATTTTATTATTTTTACTTAAATTTTTGTTAACTTCTTCAATACTATACTGCTATCATTTTTGAAATAGGGGAGACCGGAGATGATAGTAAAAAAATTGTGTTATATAACTTTATAAAAATTTCAATTTCAGAATAACAAATACATCATTGTAAAAATCATTTAATAATCTGTTTACCAATTCAAAACAAATATTAGGATATAGTCTAACAAGTTTCAATTTAATCCTCTGGTGAATAATCAGAATCACAGTTGTGACAAATTATAGAAATGATTACCAGCTGTGCATTCTTTGCCACTTCCTTTCTTACCCGCTACATTGGATTCATTTTCCTCCACTATTATAGTTATCAAATGTTCCCCACTATTATAATGTTAGTCTTCACTACACATGAAATAAAACTACTTTTCTTCATTTTAACTACTACTGCTTGTATATTTGATGTTTGTGAATCGGCACCACTGATTTAGATTGTTACAATCTGCCCCTCGCTACATGTTACAACCTGCCCCAGGTTCCACCATTTTGGTTTGGAAGGCACTATCACGGTTAGACTTAATATACAAGGTATCCCAGAAGTAGATCAAATTCAGTGGGAAGCGAGGTGATGGGAGAGAGAATTTCCAATCAAAATAACCATCTCTGTGGTTATCCAATTGTTGATAGTTCGAAAGTTATTTCAAAATTTGTATTTTTGAAATCACCTAGTGCAATCACTAAAATTATTTATTTATAAAAAAATGGGAAGTATTTGATTAATTTTTTTATTTAAAGTATGATCCTGAAGAGTATAACTTTCTAATAAAAGCATTTTTATGAATTCTTGTTATTTTCAACGATCTGTGTTTATTTTCAGTCAAATAATAAAAACAGTTTTCCTGAATACTTATTCCTAAAAAATTTTGGATCCCAAAACTGGACGCTCAGATGAAGTAAGGTGGTGAAAAAAAATTTTTAGGATTATTCAGAACAGATTTTTTTTCGCAATTAAGTCATGATTATTAAAAAATATAGTTTACAAAATTGCGAGCGTTAAGTTTGCTAGCTAAGCTTTTGAAATGAATAAATTTAATTTTAATAAATAATTAATAAAAATTGTTATAAAATGCAAATTATAACTCCAACAAATTGGAAAAAAAATAATCGTGGCAGCTTTATTGATTGAGAATCCCTGTGGATGGGGGACGGAATACATCTACCGTCTAATCCGCATGTCGTTTTTTGTTTTGTCAACAGATGACGCCACTTTCTATTATGTCAGAAAACTAAGTGAGGCGCGAAACAAGTCCTTCCACAAGTTGCCCATCCCTGCGGAAAGATCAACCGGATTATGGAGGACAGGGATCGATGGACCGGTCCCGGACCTCGTGATAAACATTTTCAATAGGTGGGACTCGAGATTCGAACCCGGGTTCTCCAGTGTGGAAAGCCGAAGCGTTTTTACGCGGCCAATCCCGCGTGTCGTAAAAGGAGACTAAAGGATTCATCTCGCGTTGGCAGTTGCTGAGATCCATCATTGGAGGCTCAATAGTGGGCTTCTACACAGAAACGAGATTACTTCAGAAATGTCCATGTCTGGATTGATTGTGGTAGAGTCCCACACGGACATTAGACAGTATGGCGTGCTTGCCCGCCTCGTAGCCGCATTTCATATTTACACGTATCGTGTTCGGGGACAGTTTAAACATAAATCCCATAGGGAAAAGGAAGGGTTTATTGGATAACATTTAAAACATGGAAAAAATTTAATCTTGACTTTAATAACAATCTCTCAAACTGAATCTAAATTCAGTACAGTGGTACCTCGGTATACGTCCGCTTTGGAATAAGTCCAATTTGATATAAGTCCTGTTTGGATGCAAAAGATTTTGCTTGGTATACGATTTTTGTTTGGAATACGACCGACTCGCATGCTAGAACTTGTATGAGTCTGTTGTGTGTTCTCTTAAAAAACACATTCCTTATATAAAACTTGCAGAGAAGTACCATCCTAACAAAGTTCAAACAGTCGTAACAGCATTGTCTGGAATGACCAGACAATGTCATATTTCCGAAACATCTTGAGGAGAAGACAAAAGCAAAAGTTCTTTGGACAGATTTTTAGTAAAAGTCAAACCAAAAGTCAATAAAAAGCGTCTGCAATTTCCAAGTAGGAAAAGAGAAAGAGAAAAAAACACCAGAATTTCAGATTCTTGAAGTTTTATTGGAAGCGGACTCTCCTTCCAAACAATAACATCTCTTGCTTCTTTCTTAGCACCATCTTAGTAGGACTCGATTTTCTCAGCAAGAGTCGAGGTTAAATTTTCATTTATTTTCATCTACTGTAATTGATTTGTATTTATGTATTTTAGTATTAAGCAGTGTTTAAATTATTTTATACATGAAAACGGATTAATCATTTTCACTTTATTTCTTATGGAATTCTTACTACTTAACTTCACTTTATTTCTTACTATCTTAACTTCACTTTATTTCTTATGGAAATAATTCGTTTGGCATACGTCCTGTTTGGTATAAGTCCAAGGATCTGGAACGGATTAAGGACGTATACCGAGGTACCAATGTATTATAATTGAAAATACTGTATACTAAACAATGTTTACATAAATTATTTTTAATAACGTTTGTTTGTTTCATTGTATAATTAACAATTTCAGAAATTAAGCTTAAATTACTTTTAATTCTGCACCATCGAATTAAAATAGGGAAAGAAAACAGATTTCATTTAGAAAATCATTCTAATTATTTCTTTATAGGAAATGGGTGTTACCCATCGTTTCCTTCTCTAAATTCCTTCAGATAATATTTTTATTTTCTCGATTGAATGCTTTATCTCCAAATTCTCTTTTCCAATAAAATATTACCAATTAAATTATAGTGCATTCTTTGAAAAATGAATAAAACAATTATTCATTATAAATTTTTAATAAGTCCTCATTTTTACCAATTTGTTGTTTCATTTTTAAATGAGATCTCTAAAATTATTGAATAAAGAAATTTTTGAGATTCTCAAAAAAATTGTTTAATTTGGATAATATAATTTAATAGATGTAATTTATTATTTAAATTATAAATATCAAATATCAAACAATTATACTATAAGGAACATATAGTTTCGTATGTAATTCATTAACATCAATAGAAATAATTTCTAATATTAATAATATCGAATTAAAAAAAAATTAAAGTTATATTTTAATTTTATAAAATGTATAACGAAAAGTGAATTAGAAGAATGTAAAATGTTATTAATTTATGAAAAATAATTATTTCCAAATATTTTTTAAATAGAAAAAATAATCTTAAAAATTATTAAATCGGAAAGAAATTGTTAGCAAAATTTTGTTTTTAAATAATTAAAATCTTTCACGTTTAAAAGTAAACATTTAAGAAAATAATCGATTTATGATTACACTACAGTACAGTATATTGTTAAATTATATCAAAATGAAATACTATACAAAATTTATAATTGTTATTTGTAATAAAATGAAATCGTAAGTTTTAATTTTTTGAAAATTTTTATATGTTTTTAATGTAAGTATACAATGGGCAATTGTAACGCCGCTATGTGCGATGGATGGATACGCTTGTCAATTGGGTGCCTTCCAAACCTCAACAGCAAATCATCAATGATTAAGTCTCTTTTGACGTCAGAAATAACTCAACATCAGCTGTTTCTGTTTAACATTGTTGTTTCTGTTTGACGATGATAATGATTTGTCTAACTTTTTCTCTAACTTTTAAAATCTTATCATCTATAGTCTGTTTTAAATCTTATCATCTAAAGTTTTTATAACCTGACAGCCGAACTACCAAAGGAAATACTTTATTCATACGCGATTTGTAAATAACAACAATATTTTGTTAAATTTTGTCATGTGATTTTAAAATATATGTTTTTAAATCATCTCAATAATTTAATATTTCGATATCTTATTTCCCAAAACAATAAATTAAAGGATAAAATTAAATTTAACTAATAAGGACTATTTTCCCTTGTGTAGAAATACCCATAACAATGGTAGTGATTTACTGTCAGGTTATCTTGAAATAGACCAGCGTTTCTCAAACTATGAAAATGGAGTCGCGAAGCGAAATGCTGGGGTCGCAAAAATTAAATTCAAATACTTGAATTTCAGTTTATATGTAATTTCACAAACGTCCAATATTTAACGTATGACAACATATGTATTTTCAATGTAGTTGGCTGATTGTGTTCATCTTAATAAGTGTATAAATGATTTATGTATTTGTATGTTTTATTTCATATTTAATACCTGGGGTCGCGAAAAATCTCGTAATGAAAAATAGGGTCGCGAAAAATCTCGTAATGAAAAATGGGGTCGTGGATGAAAAAAGTTTGAGAAACGTTGAAATAGACTATAGCAGGAACTACTTTTTCTGCGACGTATGCTAAAAAATCATCGCAATCTAGAGGTGGTGAGTGTGTTGATCAATCGGTTTACACCGTTTTCTAACGTCGCAGAAAAAGTAGTTCCTGCTAGATCTTTACACCGCTAACGAAAGTAGTTCTTGCTAGATGATAAGATTTTAAAAGTTAGAGAGTGTAATTTAGCATCGGTTTACACCGTTTTCTAACTTCGCAGAAAAAGTAGTTCGTGCTAGGTGATAAGATTTTAAAAGTTAGAGAGTGTAACAATCATTATCATCGTGAAACAGAAACAATCGACGTTAAACAGAAACAAAAACAAGTGATGTTGAGTTATTTCTGACAGTCAAAGAGACTAATCATTGATGACTTGCTGTTGAGGTTTGGAACGCGCCCAATGTTTCACTGCAATGAATCTACTATATATGAAATATTTTTCTTAGTTAAATATAAATTGCATTTTTGAAGTTATTTTAAAAACTTAAAATCATTTTAAATTCATTTGTACATTTATGTGACGACAACCATATGTAGCAGTCTTATTTGTATTATTATTATTTTTTATTTTCAATTTTAATTCTCCTCATGAAAAACAATGCTATTTTATAGTTTAATATAAAGTTTAATCAATTTTCTTAAAATAAGGTACAGAAAACTATTCTAGGCTACTTGACGACAGCATCGGAAGTCAGTATTGAATCTGTGGGAGCGGCGTATTACCAATTTTTGTGGCAGTATTAATGCGCACGGAATAGTCGATTTCGATGTAAAAGGTTATCTTTTACATAGAAATCGACTGTTCCGTGCCTCTGACTTTACAGTTTTTAGTTATAAATAAACATTTCAGCATAATTTGCATCGTAGAAATCGACTGTTCCGTGCCTCTGACTTTACAGTTTTTAGTTATAAATAAACATTTCAACATAATTTTCAATCTTTTTTCGGCAAATCAATTAGACTTTCGAGAACAACTTTAAATTACAACTCTGCCATTTTTGAACAGTTAAAATCGATTGGAATATGCAGAACACCATTGCGCATCTGATCATCGTATATACTCATAAACGCAGATAATTTACTACATGTTAAAATCATGTTAATATCGTAATTTTATTCGAAGCTTATAGATTATTTGTCAAAATTGTCATTATTTTTTTGGCAATTTACTGTAACATCGCGAATAACTTGTGGACTATATCATCGGCGTAGTGATACAAAAGAACTTCGGCTCTCCCATAGACTCAATACTGACTTCCGATGCTGTCGTCAAGTTTTTATAGCAATTGAAATGTACGAAATTACTTTTAATGTTTGTTTTTTATTTATTTTAGCTGTAAAAATTTTAAATTTGATTGATTTATAAGCAACTTATTAAAAAGATAAAATTACAGATTTAAAAATTTTTCTTTTATACAGTATTTAATTTAAATTAATTTTAATAGAATTGATATCATCGAATTAAGTAATCTCAGTTCTCATATAACAAACTATGTGGCTTAATTACTTCTTGTTATAATTTTGATATTTTTCAAAAATATGTAGAATTAGGAGCAGAGATCAAATAATTTTATTAAGCAAATAAAATTAAAATTTATCTTATTATTTGTCAAAATTGTCATTATTTTTTTGGCAATTTACTGTAACATCGCGAATAACTTAGTGGACTCGAGAACAACTTTAAATTACAACTCTGCCATTTTTGAACAGTTAAAATCGATTGGAATGTGCAGAACATCATTGCGCATCGTATATACTCATACATGCAGATAATTTACTACATGTTAAAATCATGTTAATATCGTAATTTTATTCGAAGCTTATAGATTATTTGTCAAAATTGTCATTATTTTTTTGGCAATTTACTGTAACATCGCGAATAACTTAGTGGACTATATCATCGGCGTAGTGATACAAATGAACTTCGGCTCTCCCATAGACTCAATACTGACTTCCGATGCTGTCGTCAAGTTTTTATAGCAATTGAAATGTACGAAATTACTTTTAATGTTTGTTTTTTATTTATTTTAGCTGTAAAAATTTTAAATTTGATTGATTTATAAGCAACTTATTAAAAAGATCATATTATAGATTTAAAAATTTCTCTTTTATACTTAGAATAAAGAATAAGTCTTTTCCACTATTTTAAACTTTATCTATTCTTTCTATGTAATCATAAAAGTAATCAATGTTTTATTAATTATAAATAAATATTGATTGTAATTATAATTTTATATTTTTAAAAATTTAAGATTCGAAATTATTATAAAAATAGCTGTCCGTAATTTTTATAATTAAATTATGAGTGATAAAGGTGTAATTTTAGAATATGATGTTGTTTAAAATTTTTCAAAAGCATATTTATGTTATATTGTACTATAAAATGTTAAATAGAAATTTTTATTCTATTCCCTTAGTGATGATATCTACTTAAGTGTATACAGTAAGTTTATCGTGCTAGAAACAAACGCATTTAATTGATCAAGAACAAAAAATAAAAACTGTTGTAGGAACTAGAGGTAAAAATCATCAAAAGTTTAAAGCGCAACATGACGTGACTCTATGATAGATTAAATCAGTTATTCGTGATGAATAATGTTGTTGATAGACGTTTTCAAACAATACTATATACTATATACTGCAATAATTCATCACTGGAACTAATGAAATTGTAAACATTATTAATATTTTAATTACCAAATACATTACAGCATTATTGCATTAATATAATGTTAAAAACATTTAACAAAGATATATCGAACACAATACTGTATATGGTATATTATTTATTGTTTTAAAATACAAGACAAAACAATATTTAGAATTTCCAGATTTTATAATCATAATACGGTATGAAATGAATATTTCTTCATATTTTTCATTGTATTTATAAATTAATTTTGTTTATTTAAAATGTATAATATTATAAAAAATAAAATGAAAAGTTATATTGTTTATAAAAAAGTCAGTTTGAATAACTTCCATATTATAAATATTGTTAATTAATACTTTTTTTTTATACAAGATAGAATGCTAAATAATATCAATTAATTCAATCGCTGATTCAAAAAATTTTTTAAAGGACTAAAAAGTAAAAATCATTAAATCAGTCTAGAAATTCTATCCTTCTGCATTCTGTTAAAACAAATTATTAGACATTTTTTTCTGTTTGGAGAAAACTGAGGCCATGTTCGCGTACAAGCGACGCGATGCTGTACGATGTGCTACTACAAATGCGATGCTACGCTACGACAATCTGTCCCACTAGATCGCTTCTATTGCGTCTAGAATGAAATATCGTCCCACTATTTATTTACTAAATGCTGATTATGGTAATTTTTATCTCTCATTTTCCATAATACTGGTTTTTTTAGAAATTTCGCTTATTAGAACCTCTGAATCGAACCCCACTATTTATTTACTAAATGCTGATTATGGTAATTTTTATCTCTCATTTTCCATAATAGGGTTTTTTTAGAAATTTCGCTTATTAGAACCTCTGAATCGGTAGCGATGATAATTTGTCTCTATCGTTTCAGAAAACATTGAGGCGATGTTACGTGGTATATACTTGAGACGCGTCGAGGTTGTCTATTGGTTTGTTTTCTGTCGCTAATAGTATCGCATCGTAGAGCATCGCATCGCTTGCACATGAGACACGATCTAAAGCTCTTCTAGCTCCGTGATCCGCTTTTGATTAGATTATTATTATTATTATTATTATTATTATTATGATATTTCTAATTAGTAATAAATTATGTTCTATACTGAAATTAAATTTGAAATTTACGTCCTTAACACGCTATTAATATAGTTATGGCATTTAATTAAGCAATATAATTTCATTTAATTATTAATTATTATAGAATAATAAGTTGTAAGAAGTATAAAGTTACGCATTTTTTTTTTTATGAATAATAAATTTCTGAAAAGCCGAACATGATAATAAATATTTACTATATTTAAATATTTAAGAATTTTATCTCTATCAAATTTAATTGAGTATTATCAACACGATATCACGATTAAAATTGTTTATTTTTCTATACATCTGTTCCATTATCTTTGGTAGTTACATTATTCTAGTCATATATGTGTCAGTATACAGTCACCAAAAAATTTATTTATTTGATAAAATTTATACTGTATACATTCTCTCAAATGAGATATTTAAAAAATAAAAAAAAGCCAAAAAAGAAAAATATTATTAGAAATGATAGATTTCGAAAAGTATAGTATATAATTCGTGGAAAAATATTTATGACTTTGAATTTAGTTTATATTTTTCATGTTTAGCGGATATTTTCGAATAAATTTTGTAAAATGTCAAACGGTGTTATATTTATATAATAAAAATGCATAAAGTTATTACGAAACTTTTTTTTTATAGTTAAAAAATATACAAAATATTTTAATGTGATTTATAGAGTTGTAAAATTGTTATTTTTTCAATCAAATATAATGTGAAAGTACTGTAGTAAAAATTTATAGATTTGTAAATTGTTTTATATCAATTTAAATACACTTTAGTTTTTTAAAATACAGTTATTTGTTGTACACATTTCTTCACTTGTGGATTAATTTTCATTGATTTTATGTTTTAAATAAATGTTTTTTTTTTTAATAACACGATAATTTTTCCTTATTTTTATTTTATTTTTGCAATATTTAAAGATGGACAAAAAATTTTTACATAATATGTTGGTTTTATTTTAATTTTGACTAATTTGTATCATTAAAAATTCAGTGTAATATTGTGAAAATTCACAATGAGTTTTAAATGCAATTATATTGAAATTGTATATAATAATTTTATAATGATTTGCAAACTGTATGCTTTTAAAATTAATTTACAATTTTATTGATGTTTTGATTTTAATTTTAATGGGTGTTTTTTTAATGATTATGTTCAAAGGCTAAACTAGAAGAATATCTAAAAAAGAAGGAAAAAGGAAGTTTACTAGTGCAAAGAACAAATTGTATTTTGGATTCCGCTCTCACACCAGTGAGTGAAAAATATTTATTTCCTATAAAACTATATTTAAATATTATTAAAAAAAAAAAACTGTTTCTTCCTCCTATTCCTTTTAAATATTATTAAAAAAAAACTGTTTCTTCCTCCTATTCCTTGTATTTTACGCATTAATTTTTATATATATATATATCGACTTTTTTTATAAAGTGATTCGTGATAACAATACTAAAATATACTTTGGCCTTCGGAATAATAATGGAAAAGATTTGTCACACTTAAGTCGTTTCAATGCTATACTGTACATCTATTATTTTTAAAAGAACGAACAGTATAAACATTCTTCATTAATTTTTGCATTGTACGATATTTATTAATAGCATCATCTGTTACGTAAATTCTCAACTAAATTAAATTTTTAACTTTAATTTTGAAGATTTATTTAGTTATCATTTAATATATTTAATTTACACATTAATCTAGAATTGTAAATTAAATTTAATACAAAACAATATAATTAATCATTTAAACTAATTTGATCATAATCGTTATCATCATCAATAAATATTACTGTATTTTAAAAATAATATTTAATTATTTTAATATAATTTTTTGGCCAAAATATAAGTCAATATGCAGTTTAAATATATATATTTAATTAGATAATATATACAATATTTTAATGCAAACTAAATATATTTTTATATTTTCTACGCGTTTTTTTATTTTTATTTATAAAATATTTCTGTTGTATATATAAAATTTATAATATGCATTGTCTTTAAGGAGGAATCAAAAGTGCAAATAATTCAAAAATATGGTACAGGTACATTATTGTTGAATATTTGAAGTTGATTTTATTTTTAACCGTTAGATGGCAGTGCATTCCTATACTTTGTCATATCCCTATGTTGTAAACATTAAAAAACGTAGAAATCTTTGAACCTATTTTTAATAGGATTGTACTTTGTAGAATAAAAATAAAAAGTAAACAGATATGTTACTATAAAAAATTAGTCTCTATAAATGCTAACTTTGTGAAGATTAGATGATTAATAATAATAAAAAAATAAATCTAATAATAGTAATCCAACCAAATTAACAATAATTTTCGGAATAAAGTACATAGAAAATTTACTTTAAAATAATAGTTACTCATAAATTAAGCATTTTAAATTGTCGCTATTTTTAATTTTGTATTCAGTAATCGTTTTTAAACGATTTTTGGCTAAAATTTGATAATTGTGTTGTTGAGTAAATTTTATTTATATAGAATGATCAGTTAAAGTCGGGAAAATAATTATAGTGCGTAGTATGATTCTCGTGGAAAAATAGAAGCAAAAAGTACTAAACTATTTATTCTAGTTGTTGAGAAAACTGGCTGAAAGTTTTGTGATGTCGTATTCAATTTTATGATTTCCATCAATCTAAAATACCAGTCAAACTAATAGCTGTTTCGGTTTATAGAAAGTAAGAGTTAATCCCTGGATTTCTTTATATTGAAATATTAGATCGATAGAAATCACAAAACGAGATCTGATGTTACAAAACTTTAAGACCATTTATCTAAAAAAAACAGTGCTCCATCGAAAAATGGCTTAGGACTTTTCTTATTTTCCATAAGGAATTGCGCTATGTAATTATTTTCTGGATCTTACTGAATATTATGTAGATGTCCATAACGTCAGTCGCGATATACCTGTCAATCACATAATTATTTTTAGTCGGTCGCCAATAATATTTCAACTTTTCAAGTTTATCAATGTAAAATAAATTACCAAGTTATTATGAAATAAAATATATTTTAAATGTATGATATGTAAGTTTTCAATAAAACAATTATATTTATTATAAAAGTGCGTTTTTATAGAAAAATATTCGTTCACTTCAAATTTTAATTAATAGCTCGAGAATGAATATTTATTTGAAAAGTAATTCTTATAAAAATTTAGTGAATACCACTGATGTAATCATGATCTTCTCTTAAGTCACACTGATTAACTCCATTTTTTTGTAAATTTCTCAGTTTTAGCACTCGAATACGCGATTAATGCAAAACATGTGCTTGGGTACTAAAATTGAGAAATTTACAAAAAATAGAATTAATCAATTTGACTTCTGAGATGCTCTTTTATGATTGTGAGTACGGTATATATAATATAATTGGTTTCTATTTATATCGCGATACTCGCTGGAACATCTTTCGAAATATTTGTATGTTATTTGCGTATGCCAGTCTCTCTTCATATCTCGAGAATTACTAATAAATTTTATTCAAATTTTATATAATAACCTGTTGTGATGCGAGCCATTATTAGCAGTTCAACCAAACACACACTGGCAGCAGTGCCGATTTTTAATTTTTGTCACGGGGCAGGAATTATCATAGAAATGAAAAATATTTTTATGTAAACCAAATATATACTATATAATTGTTTTTATTTATTAACGGTTATTTGCATTTATGATAGTTTTTGCTTTGTTAAATATAAATAACACGGGAGCGAGAAGGAAAAAATCAAACTATGTTCTGATTTGCATGGGAGCGACTGCCTTTGTTGCCCCCTGTGGTGGACTCTGCACCTATAACTGGAAACAGAATTTACTGATATTAGTGTGACATAACTTTATTTTTACTTGGAAGCTACTATACATTATTGAATTTTATATAGTATTAAAATTCAATTAGACAAAATAACTAAAGAACATATTTATTAGCCTAAAATTTATTTTTTTCTTTGTTGAATTTTAAATGTTTAGCAACAATTTTTTTTTTATTAATAATAGTACAGCCATATAATGTTGGTTAAAGCTTATTAAAATCAATTTTATGTTCAATACAAAGAGCTATAAGAAAATATTTTGTAAAATATAAAATTTTAAAGAAATTAAAAAACATGAGAACCACGATGTTTTTAATCTTAGTACAGATTCACTATCCCCAATCCGAAATCCGTAACTTCCTTTGAAAGCGAAATTACGGATTTCGGATTGGGGATAATTGCTTTTTGAGTTAGGACCAAGCAAGGATGGGATCAAGATAGCACTATATGCTTGCGCAACTATGCCTACTGTCATTATTCAGTAAACCGTGCGAGCTGTCTGTGATTAGTTATCTTCTATCATGTTGTTTATATATCTTTAAAAATAATAATAAAGTCTGATAGTGAATTTTTTTCCTCGCTTCTCTTCAACGCCACATAATGTGTTCCAAAATCCTAAATATTCACAATATTCTCATCTGAAGCATTCCAGATTAAAGATACTCTATCTGTATTTTGAAAAGAAATGTCTACGATAGAATCAAAGAATACTGTTTTTTATAGTGCATTAATCAAACTCTTTATACAGTATTTGGGTATCTTAATTTTTATTTGATAAATAATGCGATCTGCAAAATTTATTATATTTACACAGTATTTTAAAAATTAATTTTTTTATGTACTTTAATATTTTTTAACAGCGAAAATCGATACTTATAGAAACAGATAGCATACTGTATCGGCCTATGGAAAGTATATTAGCCCAAGATGTAATGTATATAGATTATAGTAATTCATTTAATTATTTCCCCTTGTACAGTTCCGTTATTTTAAAATGATGAGATTTTGGATACATATAGCCAATATTTTCTATCTGCTAAGTCATCTGTAATATGATACATTCTCCTTTTTTTTTAAAAAAATAATTAATAAAATTTAGAATACTGTCCTTCGAATGAAAAATAAACAATTACTTGTACTATTTTGTTTGCAGTTTATGCCCCTCTCACGATTGAGCATCTTCTTTATCAAGAGGAAGTTCATTGTCCGCGCGATGAGTTCGTGGGATGAATATAATAAATTTTTAAATATTCATCTAAAAACAATATTTATTTCTATTTTATCTAGATTCTCTTTCATCAGTAAACAAATTGCATAAAGTTTATGATCCTTTATGGTCGTGGTAGACTGAATAGAACAGTTATAAAGGGTCATAGATATAGTAGCATGTGTATGCACGGCAGGGAATCCAACTGCATTTGGAGCGAACAATTGTTAGCTACTGCACTTCGACACATGACTAAATAATTGCCGTTCTCATTACATGATGTCATAAACAGAAATGTGATGTTCGCTTTTATAGATCCATATAAGTCAATTAATGCAAAATTTTATCTGCATTATACTTTAGTCATTTAGGATTTTACGTCGAGAATTTTTATTTATTTATCGCATCGACAGTATTCTTTCAAGCATAACAAATGTTTTTAAAAAATGCGATCGAAATATTCGATCAATCTTCTTATAATAAAACGTCAAAAAGTTTTGCACTTGGAATTTAATCCAGGGAAAAAAATTACGAACTGCATTACTTAATCCTGTTACCAAGCACAATATATCTTCCTCTTAAAATGTAATGCCTAGATAAAAAAACAAAAAAGAGCATTGTCACTAAGATGATCTGAAGGTATTTCTTTTCATCTAATGGATTTATAAGTAGACCGAATCAACACAAAAGTCGAAGCTGTTTAATTCTATCAAAACTGACATTTTGAAATGTGTGCTTTTTCAAAGTACTGTATCACTAGGATGGAAGCCCATATATATCTTGTTTCGCTTATAAAATTTTGACTTGTGCTAGATTCCCGGATAAAAAGCCTACTTACCGTTTAAAATTAAAATTACAGTATTGTGAATTTATTTATAATTTAATTCGATATTTTTATAATAGCAATATTTATGACACTGTGATTTTTTGATATTATTTTAATTGAAAAGCGGTAGGATTCTACTTTGACTGTCCCGCGTTTTCGCGTCTGACTCTAGTGCGACGCGTCTATGAATAATAAGTCGCGTTTTAGCGCTCCTTAATGCATGTCGATTTTTTCGCGTTCGATAAATAGATTTTAATATGCATTCACATTAACATCTACTTCATAATATCGTATAATATGCGTTATATGATGATATGAAAATCATCAAATATTTGCCTACTTACCGTTTAAAATTAAAATTACAGTATTGTGAATTTATTTATAATTTAATTCTATATTTTTATAATAGCAATATTTATGATACTGTGATTTTTCGATAATATTTTAATTGAAAAGAGGTAGGATTCTACTTTGACTGTCTCGCGTTTTCGCGTCTGACTCTAGTGCGACGCGTCTATGAATAATAAGTCGCGTTTTAGCGCTCCTTAATGCATGTCGATTTTTTCGCGTTCGATAAATAGATTTTAATATGCATTCACATTAACATCTACTTCATATTATCGTATAATATGCGTTATATGATGATATGAAAATCATTTAATATATGCGCGCGGCGCCGCGAAAATGCGTGGCAGTCAAAGTAGAATCTTATCTGAAAGATATAAATAATATTTTATCGAGTTAATTACTTTCAAAAACACGAATACACGTATTGCTTAAATACATATTTTGTTCTCTTGTAATGAAAATTTATTGTAAATTTTATTAAATATCCAATATATTTCTATATTTATCTATTCTGAAATATTAAGAAAAAACGTATTAAACCTGTTTATTATTATTTTAAGAAAACAAAAAAAAAAATAAAAAAATATGCAGATATTCTAAAATATATAAATTGAATAAAAAAAACATTTTCTAAAAAATTTATTTTTTGAACAAAATAAAAATAAAAATCTCTTTTGCTTTAATAAATTGCAAATTATTTATTACTGAATTGTAATCGAAAAAAGATCGATATTCTTGAAGCAAAATATAACAATCAAAATTTATAAAAAAAAAAAATATAGGTTATCCTACATGTATTCAATCATTATACAGAGGTTTTTTTTTTGATGTTTTTCTTTTTTAATTTGTAAAATTTAAACATGCTTTAATAAATTGCAAATTATTTATTACTGAATTGTAATCGAAAAAAGATCGATATTTAATACTCTTGAAGCAAAATATAACAATCAAAATTTATAAAAATATATATAGGTTATCCTACATGTATTCAATCATTATACAGAGGGTTTTTTTTATGTTTTTCTTTTTTAATTTGTAAAATTTAAAGCTGTTTTTGCCTATATGCCAAAACTCATTAAAAATTAAATCTCTCGATAATTTATAAATGCAAACTTTCTAGATCTAATTCCATTTTAGCCTAATTAATTTGTTAAATAAATAATTTCATTTAATTTTGAATATTTTAATAAAAAACATAGAAAATAATGCAAACTTTCTAGATCTAATTCCATTTTAGCCTAATTAATTTGTTAAATAAATAATTTTATTTAATTTTGAATATTTTAATAAAAAACATAGAAAATAAATACTGTATTATATTAAGAATATATTAAGAAACAACCTGTTTATAAAGTAAAATTTGTTCGCAAATGGTGTTCGTAGACCGATTTGTTTGTGATCCGAGGTACCACTGTACTGTATTATATTAAGAATATATTAAGAAACAACCTGTTTATAAAGATGTATTATATGAATTGGATCCTCACTATAATTAATTTATAATTCCATGTACTGAGTTGAATTTATGGTTAAATAAATATATTAATAAAAATAAAGTAGAAAACTCTAAAAATTTGAAACACTTGCAAATATGATGAAGGCATACTTTCACATATAGAGTGCATTTTTAAATACAACACTCTCCGCCACATCTAAAATGACGTCATAACAATCCATTGGTGAGTCTAAAGCTTTTTTATGGATCCTCACTATAATTAATTTATAATTCCATGTACTGAGTTGAATTTATGGTTAAATATATTAATAAAAATAAAGTAGAAAACTCTTAAAATTTGAAACACTTGCAAATATGATGAAGGCATATTTGCATTTTTAAAGTGCAATTTTAGAGTGCATTTTTAAATACAACACTCTCCACCACATCTAAAATGACGTCATAATAATCCATTGGTGAGTCTAAAGCGTTTTTAAATTCGAACACTTGCGCATCAAGATGGCTGAATATTTGGATATTATTTTGTCTTTTGCTACTAGTTTATTTTTTAATACCGACATAGGAAATTATTTTTTCAAATGAAAAAAAAAAAATCTGCTGTGAAGCTATCTATAGAGCGTAAATGGATAGGGCTGTTTTTTCTATGTTATTAGTGATATTTAAAGCAAGAGACTTTTGTATTATATGTGATTATGTTTTATTTTTCAAAAAATAAAAATGGTAATTTAACATACTTGAAGCTACATTTCTAAAATAAAATATGATATATAATTTTAAGACATTTGTATCCACTTCTGCTGAAGTTTATTAGTAAGTTAAAAAATATATGTAATAAAATGCCAATGTAAAATTATTCCTATTTTCAATTCTTTTACGTAAAATTGGAGAAAAAATTTTAAATAGAAGGGGGAGGGTGTCATTCAATTTGTTATGTCATGATCAGGGGATCAAGCATAGTATGACGAAATATGACAAAGCGGGGAGGAAAAAATTTTAAATAGAAGGGGGAGGGTGTCATTCAATTTGTTATGTCATGATCAGGGGGATCAAGCATAGTATGACGAAATATGACAAAGCGACTAATAACATAGAAAAAACAGCCCTTCATGCAAGGTATAAATATAGTTTTAATAATCTAGATTATTAAAACTATATTTATACTATCTTTTAGATTATTAAAACTATATTGCTGTTTTTTCTATGTTATTAGTGATATTTAAAGCAAGAGACTTTTGTATTATATGTGTTTCCAATCTTTACATTTATTTTTTTGCATGGAAGCAGCCATCCTAAAAAATGACGTCAAAATCTGTTTCCACCAGCGTCAACCGAACAAATACTATGGTTGATTGGTGAGTTAGTGTTGAATACACCAGTGACGTCACTGATGAATTTACATACAGTTTAACGAACATGATTTACATCACTGATGGAGTGTGTTGAATTTATAAAACGCACCCATACAGTTTAGATCAGGGCTATCCAACATAAAATCGTAAATTTTCTTAAAACATTGAGATTTTTATGTACTTAATGAAGTTTTTATTATTTAAATATCTATTTTATAAAATATTTCTTATTTCAGTGATTAAAATTTCTTGACCCTCTCAATGATTTCAAAAAATTTTCTAAACGAAAATAAATCAAAGATTATGCTACGACATTTTTATTTATTTGTCATGATAAATATTATGTATTATACATTATTTATTAACTATTGCTTAACAACTACTATTAAAATTAATATATTTTATGTGCGGCCCGAGACAATTTTTTTTTCTTCAAATGTGGCCCAAGGAAGCCAAAAAGTTGGACACCCCTGATTTAGATCATACAGGGATGTATTGTATCAATATTTATAATCCATATTCTGTTTTCTCTGCTTTTTATATCTTCTTATTAAGCAATGATTATTAAATAATCAGTTATAGTTTAATTGAATTTTAATTTCTCCTGTAAGATTAATTACAATATTTTAATGAAGAAATTTGTAATGAATCTGATTTAAGCATATAAATTTTTTAAAAATAATTTTATAAATTACTACTGAGTAAATGACTTTCTGAATGTGTTTAATTAGGTATGTCTTACAGCATTGAAAGATGACGGATACATACAAGACGGATCTACAGTCATGATAAAATCCTGCGCCATTAAAGATATGTATTTAGCTGCTAGTCCCACTTTTCCAAATCCAAACGAAGAAGAATTAGGAAGCTTTGGATCATCTTGTTCAGTCACAGCTACGCATTACTCGCAAGCCTGTAGACGTAATACGTTCGTTATTAGAAGCGTGCCCGAAGTTACGCGTTACAGCCAGCAATCTGGGTAAGTTTGAACTGTTTCGGAGAGTGGACGACGCACTGTGTCCAGTTAATGTCGCCATCTACACGGGAGGTCGGTGGTCAGTTTGGACACCCGTCGATCCCTCTTACTCATAATCTATTTATCGTAGCGATTGTTATCTACTATCTCAACCTCTATTACCGACGGAAGCGTGTCTCATTTACAACTTGCGTGTCACGCCGCGGGGGGAATAGTCCGAACCCTTTCATAAACAATAATCACCAGTCGGAAATGGACCACTGACCAACTATGTTTAGAAATTTCATCACAAAGTTATTACCGGAAACCACAATTATTACTAAACTTAGTGGTAGTACTACAGCTAGATCAGCTGTCATATTTCTGATATCTAAATCAATCTAGCGGATAAACATCATAATTATGATAATCGGATTGACGGTTGGTTTATTATTAATATTACAAAGGAGGTAAATTGATTTCTGTCGTTTAAACAGTTTCGTAAATCTTCACGCTAAATTAGACGAATTTGGCTCTAATCACAATGTAGATGTTTCTATTATTATTCATGAATTCGACAGAAGACTGCTTAATATTAATTTTTTTTTAACTGGTTGCTGGTCAGCCAACTTGGACTGTTATTATTATTATTATTAAGGGTGTATCCGCCTGTTTCTTGGGAATAGGTGAATGACCAATGGTTTTTGATAACAAATGTGTTATAAAAATTCAGTACTGTAGACATTTCCTATCTTTGAAACAGCTTCTTTTTTATTTCACCAAGACAATCATAAAAAATGATAAATGGTAATTGTAAGCTTAATTGAGTAACGAATGATTTGCAATTAATTAAATATTAAAACATAATAACAATAAATACGATGACACGAAATTAATTTTTGTCTACAATTTATTTTAATACTACAATAGTATGTATTTTATTAAATATGCATGCCTAGTACACTTTATTTTTACACTGTTGACAAGAGATAAAAATAATACAAGATATATTTTTGTTATGTTTTTATTTAATGCCAAATTAAACTATCAGTTATAATTTATAGAACAAAGAAAATTTTCCGAAAACTGTATAAAGAAAAAAAAATCAAAATAAAATGAAAAACTATCCACAGTTGTTTAAAATAAACATTAAAATATTGCTCTGATACGTAATACATTTTTGCCTTTATTTACAAAGTTATAAAGACTTTCGCAATTATAGAGGTATTGTATTTAAATTATGAGCTGGAATATTATAATAGGAAATCCATATTCTATAAATTTTATCAATAATTCTAAAAACTTTATCAACAGATTTCGGAAGCAAAGTTATAAAGACTTTCGCAATTATAGAGGTATTGTATTTAAATTATGAGCTGGAATATTGTAATAGGAAATCCATATTCTATAAATTTTATCAACAGATTTCGGAAGTAACGGATGGGATCTATTAGTCCTGAATATTTGGTCCAAAGTGGATATATATTTGAAATTAATAATTTATCTTTTTTATCATCACTTATTTTTAATTCACTATAAGGCCGTGTCCGACGTGCAAGCGACGCGACGCGACGCTGTACGATGCGATAGTTACAAATGATATGCTACGCTACGAGCGATGTATGTCCCACGAGAAACGCTTCTATTGCGTCTATAATTAAATATCATTCCATTTTATTCATCCACTAAATGCCGATTATGGTAATTTTTATCTCTCATGTTGCATAATACAGGTTTTTTTTTAATTTCGCTTATTAGAACTTCTGAATCGAACTCTGTAATCATGAAAATTTGTCTTATAGTTTATATTTCAGATACAGTGGGCGACAGCAGGCGATGCTACGATATACATGTGGAACGCGTCGAGATTATGTCTATTGGTTTGTTTTCTGTCGCTCGTAGTATCGCATCGCGTCGCTTGTACGTGGGACACGGCCTTATGCTAATTATCAGTGTATATCATATGTATGAGTTATGTTTTGTATATAGTACCATATTAGAATTTTGGCAACTGTTTAAGCTGTTTTTATACATATCATAATTCGGAACTATCGAACTATCGGCTTTATCAGACTACACCCCTTATTAGTCTAATCTTGATAAGGTCTACAGTGTTAAAATCAGCACTCCCAATCAACTTGTTCAAATTTGAATTGTTATGTTTGATATTTACCCTTATAACTAGCTGGGAGTAATAATTTAATAATTTTTTTAAAAATAGTTTATATCTTTCATATCAGAAAAAAGATTTAATTTCCCTTCATAGTTTCACTTTTATCCACTGCGCTCCTCCTTTCTATTATTCATTGTCCTATTAACACAAAGAAAGAAATTATTGGATGTGAACAATTCATCATTTGGTTTCTAGCGCTGTGTGTCTAAACGGAAGGAAACCAGTCGATAGTAAAGGAGCTTTTTGATGTTCATAAGCCATGCTCAATGACTACATCCGGCATTTGGGACACAACAGGTCGATAAGACTAGTTCCCGGTAGACTGTGCCAATTTATCACTCTTTTTTCTCTATTATATGACAAAAACTAAAAATTTATCCATCTTACAAATGCATTTCTTGATATATTTTTAAACCATCTTTTTAATTAATATTCGTATCTGATATTTTTCCGTTAAATATACTGATCTTTATAAGGAAAATATGCATCGAAGACAAAATTATATCTTAAAAAAATATTCTCGTTTTAATTTTTGATCCGAAACAAACGAGCGAAGGAAAAATGTTTGACAAATGTATCACGCTAACTGTCGTGCAGTTTATCGGATGCTTTCATCGCATTTTGATTTTCTTAAGTATGATTGTTCCATTTATTATGTAGAATGGTATCCTAACCACGGGTTTTTTGACATGTCAGTGTTAATAGATGAAGGGTGACGGACAAAGAATCCATATATATTTTTTTATATTCAGTCTTTATCTAGAAATGAACGATCAAATATTGAAGGATAGAACTGTATGAAATACTTATGTCGAGGTGTCTTTCGCTCCTATTAAACAGGTCGTCATCTGGTTATCTTCTCATAGCCTTTCTTTTACGCCAGTTCGATTTGATTAGGATAGACTTTTCGAATTTGTGCTTTTACCCTATCGCATCACGCAATGTTCCACGAAACAATTCCTTTTTTTTAGTTTTCTCCATCCAGTAGTGATCGGAGAAAGTTATTATCGGTCAAACCCGTTATTTCTCTCTATTTTTTATTTTTTTTTATCATGGGCGTGTCCGTTTCGTCTCTCTACCGGTATTGCAATCATATTCTGACAATTATCAACTACATTAACAAAGTATAAAAATACATATAATAATCAGATGTCGTATAATTCTTTCATTATACACGAAGAAAAATATATATAGAATTCAGTCTCTGATTGCTAAGAAGTCTATTACTATTCAGAAATAACAAGGGAATAGTTGAAGCCCATGATAATGTCGTCTAATTAATAATTAGATAAATTATATATGACGAAAATGCGTGTTTACACTAATGCAACCGAGCGCGAGTAAAGTCATCAAGCATTATCTCACTAGATTAGCCTAAGGCTCGATATACATCTAATTATCATAATCTAATATATCACTAATTCAGATATAGGAACTGTATATAGTAAAAAATAATAATAATAATCATAGTTATAATTTAAACAGACATATCAAATGTTAATAAAATTTTTTATATATTAATATATAGCAAACTACTAAATGTGAATCAAATTTTGTAGGAAATAGCAAAACAAATTCATATTATTAACAGTATAACATGAAATTTGTTTTGCATCATATGAAATTTATAGATTTATATGTAAATCTATAAATTTCATATGATGCACTAATTTCTATATATTGTCTTGTCATTTTTTAAATATTTTATTTATCATTGATTTATAGAATAAACATTAACTTGGTAAACTTATTTTTTATTCTCGTTTCTTTTTGTTTTTAAGGATAAAATCAACTCAAGTTAAACCCATTCTTTTTGGACAGAACATAACTATCTCTAACGGAGATGTAAGTATATTATTTTTAATGAATTATTCTTATTAGATTATAATTAGAAATATTATGTGCAGTGAATACACTATAAAGATTAAATGAATAACTATTAATAAAGAAATGTTTTTTGATTTATTATCTATTTTAACTTATTAAATTATAGAATTTAATAATGTACCACAGTACATTTGTTATCAGAAAAATAAAGCAGTCTTAGAGCAGAAGTCTACAATATTGCAAACTATAACCTGACGACAATATCGTAAGTCAGTATTGAATCTATGGGAGAGTACAATAATAAAAATACTATAGGATCCCATAGACATAAATTACTGACTTCCGATGCTATCGTCAAGTCTCCATCAATAATAGGAAATTATTTTAAACGTATTAACAAATTTTGTGATTTCACAACTAATATATATAATTTAGAATTTAATGCAACACTTAACATATAGTAATAATGCTTTTTAATATTTTTGTTGCATTTATTTTTGTCAGAGTTACTTTGGCCGGCAAAACTTCTTCAGTGTAATATGACCTCCTTTGTATAACATTTTTAATTTGTTAATATACTGTCCAGTATTCTATTTGATTGTTCTGTGTCATAATCTAGTGTTCTGGACAAGAAGATTGTTAGATGGCAGTTACATTTTCATTGAGAATTGCAATTTCACACGTACAATAAATCCTAACTAATTTTAATAATATACTGTATATACTTGCATAATTCAGATTTATCATCATCAAGTCGTAGTTCATAAGAAAAATTAAATTTATTCACAGTCGAGCAATATATATATAAACTTGAATGGCATTAGGATAAAGGCAAAATAAGTTATTATAAAAATGTATAGGGCTATATATGAAAATAAATTGAATAAAGTGATGAGGGAGAATTCAAATCAAACAGAACATAAAATATACTGTTTATACAAATTAATAAAGATCGATAGATCAACCACGTGACGCTCTCCATTATGCGATTTTATATCTTTTCAAAAATTCAAAATATGAAATATTTGGATCGCTATGATGTTAATAAAAATCATCGAAATAGGTCATTGTTATCATACTAGATCTTTTAGTAAATCCGAATTTAGTATGATATGCATGAATATCATTGAAATAGATTAATATTTGTACGAGATATCTGATTTCTATCGGTCAAAGTGATAAATATTATCTGATATCTGTCTGTCAAAACAATATTAGATCACATAATTTAAGAAAATCTCATGATCTAATATACTGGCCATTTTTAAGTGATTCCCTATAGCAGTTCTCACAAATATTGTATTTTTGTGGCCACAATTTAGTGTATCCACAGTTCAAATAAATTTTTATAATTTTATTATATATATATACAACTCCTCTAAATATTGGAAAAGGATACGTTCCGAATACCTTCACGCAAGCAGAAAAGTTAACAAATAAGCACTTTTATTTGATTATACTGTCCCACTTAATATGTAAATTTTAATTTCCTTAAAATGATATGCCTCAATTCATGTTCGAAATTATAAAGCAGTTTATAAATGATTATAGTTTTTATAAATTTGTAGTGAAAGTGTTACTAAATTGAAATTCAGTAAAATAAAATGATTTTCAAATATTTTATAAACGGTTTTAATTATTTTTTCCTGAATATCTTTGTTTTTTTTTGTGATGATAAATGCGACACGGACCTCCTATTTTTGTGATGATAAATGCGACACGGACTGCAATTAAGGGGACACCGAGCCACAAGTGGTCCACCAATTCTAGACTGCTGCTATAGACTAACTTAAAATTTATGTCCACGAGTGGATTATTTTTATTATTTGATTTCCATTGTTCATGATAAACATAATAAAGTATCAATAACCTATATTTGATTTTAAAATATTACAAATAACTATCTAAAGAGTAGTGGCCGACAAACTTGAAGGATCAATTATATTTAGTCCCGATAAATAATCATCAACTATAGAAGCTATTAAATGTTTTGAGAGTTTAAAGATATAGAGTGAATCGGGGGAAGAAGCTTATTTTTCTCTAATTCTTTAGTATTTAAACAAGTGGCGATAAAAGGTGGTTTATTATAACCTCCTATAAGCCCGCCAAAAATATAGATGATGGCTATTATCAGATTATCAAATACTCGCAAGTTTCCAGCGATTGTTGAAATTTTTATCGAAAATTATAGTCACTTTTTGAAGTTTTATTATATATCGTAATAATATCATCATATTAAAAATTAATATATGTAATGTGTAGTGGATACTTTAAAGAATATTTTCATTTCGTTGTCGTTATAATTTAGCCTTTTTGTCACGTAATTAAAGGTTGAATTTCACCCTGATCAACGGGAAAGATGGCAATATTTGCTTCAGGGTTAGATGCCGAACTTAAATTTTTATATTTATGATTTATTTTCATCAATTAAATGATAAGAACATATATTAAGACCCAAGCAGAGGTCTTTGGTTCGAAAAAAAGTTTAAAACCTGCAGCGTAATATATAAACAGAGGAGGCATGACTTTCTTCAATGTTTCACAGATATATAATAGGCCTATATCTACCTTACAAAACGTTAAAAAGGAGATTATAGAAATACGATGAAAAATATGGCATGGAACCACACAGTAAAATAATTCATTATATATTTAATACTAATTATATATGAAGGGCTTAGAAAAAATTGCTAAGTCCATTTTCTTAAGTGTTTGGGATAGCTTATTTTATATGGACAAATGGACAACTCCTACATCTTTCTTAATTAAAAGAGATTGCTTTATATTAACCTTTGACTTTCGTGATATGGAGCCACACTAAAGCCATCAAAGAGTCGAATGTGGCTCAAAAACCGCAACTCGACCACCGTGGATGTATACAATATCTAAATAGCTGATTTAATTTAATTCTTGTAATTTTATAGAATTCAATTATTTATTCTATTAAAATAAACATGGTATAGTGAACAAGTTTGTTGGTTGATTAATAAATAGCCAAAATGAACTCTCTAAAATGAATATCATCCAAAGCGCAGTGGCATCTTATCCCGAATATTCGGGGTAAGATGAGTATTGTAACTTTTTTTTAAAATATTATAAATCGTGACCCGATTGCTTATTTCAAAGTTTTTGATGGAGTCATATATGCAAAACACTTGTAAGTATAAAAAATATGAAATGAAAACATTCGAATTTAATGAGAGTTTTAGGATCAAAAAGAAAAAGTATGGCAACTTCCCCCGATCCACTATATGTAGGAGATTTTTTCATATGAAAACATTCGAATTTAATATGAGTTTTAGGATCAAAAAGAAAAAGTATGGCAACTTCCCCGATCCACTATATGTAGGAGATTTTTTCATATCTGAATATTAATTTCGTATTTGATACTGAAAGTGCGATTATGTCAGTGGCCACCAAGGAGTTTTTAATGTGAATTTTACTCAACTAGGATAATATTTACGCGAGTTAATTGTATTAATGGACAAAAAGTAGACTATCTATAAACCCAATTCACATACCTCTATTCTATTTTGGAGTATAGAGTTAAACAGAAGCGTAAATTAATGAATTACACCCGAACTTAATGGAATCATAAAATGGTACGTCGGATAAAATCTGTTATCATTTCTGAATAATCCAAGAACTTTTTGTAAAGTTCTGTTGAAAAAAAAGCAGTCGGAATTAGTGAAATCACTGCAGTAAGAAAACGTTGTTATTTTTATTTAATATTAATTACTATCATTGCTTATACTAAATTTGAACAAAAAATTTAATATTAACGCAAGTCTAGACTAAACTACAGATTGAATTATGAACATTTTAAGTATGTATTCAGGAATAGTCTTTATATGACTATTTCTTTAGCATTTATTAAAACAAATCAAATTATTGATAAATTCTGAAGTCAAATGCAAAATTTTAAAATAGTATTTTCATTTATAAATCCAATAAATTTTTAAATCTCCAGTTCCCATTTAATATTCTACGACACACAGGCCAAATTTATTATGCACGGTGATGATTCAGAATTAAAGCTTCGTTTCTAATGTGTCTATAATGCGATTTTGATCATTGTAGATAATATACTATTCTGTTTGTAATCGATATATGTGTCACATTAAAGGGTAAGCTATAGAAGTTCCAGTTTTTAGCTGGAGGAAAATTATCTTTAGTGAACTGGCGATAGATCATCATCCTTTCGAAATCGTCCAGTACGCTATTAAGCGAAAATCGATTAAAAAAAATTACTAATCGGAATGGTCATTTATCATTGAATCAAACTTATTTCAGTTATTACTTTTCTCGGATCTGAATGATGCAGTGCGTTACGCTAGAAAATCAAAACATCAAGAAGTAATATTACAAAAGGAATATACGGAGAAATCGTACTGGAAAATCGTTCCACGCGATCCTACATACAGATTAGAAATGGAAGGTTTGCCGGTACAGGTAAGTACAATAACTTTCATTATTTGACATATATATATATAACTAATTTGACATTTGTTTTAAGACCAATGTAGAGATTGTAATAAACCATACTCATACAAACAGGCATCTAGCCTTGGAGAATTATAGAATCAGGTAAGCATATTGATCAATCGCTCAGGTTTGCTTATTTTTGAATGGAAAATTTTAATTAAAATGAACCGATTAAATTTTATTAATCAGTGCTATATTCGGATGTTTCAGAACTATATTTGGTCCAGATTTCGAAGTTTCGGCTCATAGATATTTGAATCAGTATCAAGTGGAAGAAATTCCGAATATTTGGAAGATAATATCTGCTTGATCAAATTCAGTTTACATTAGAAGGCCGAATAAAATTCAAAATAATGTAATAATTTTACGCTCTAAGAAAACTGTTTTTTTTTTTTTTTTTGATTCTGGAATGCATTTTTCCATTAATCCCCCAGATTAAATTAATACATTATAGGAATAAAATCAGAGTTAACAGTACTATTTGTTTTACAAATTCGGTATTAAAAATTTCTAATGTAATTCAACAAAACATCTTTAATAATTGACAAATTTTTTTATTGTATCGAACAAAATTACACCAATTGCTTAAATATTTGAATTTTTAACATTCTGGTTGTTTAAATATTGAATATCTTTACAAATTGAAACATAATGCTAATTTAGAGGTTGGTTTTAGCTTCTTCCACAATATGAAAACTTCATAAAAATTTTTCACGGATGTTAGCTTTAGTATTTCGAACTACTGTAGCCGTTTTCCATTAAGAAATTAGATATCTGATTATTGATTACTATTAATAAATTACTACTATGAATAAAAGTAATGTGAAATGATTTGAAACTACCATTTTTCCCCCCAGCTTCTTCCACAATATGAAAACTTCATAAAAATTTTTCACGGATGTTAGCTTTAGTATATCGAACTACTGTAGCCGTTTTCCATTAAGAAATTAGATATCTGATTACTATTAATAAATTACTACTATGAATAAAACTAATGTGAAATGATTTGAAACTACCATTTTTCCCCTCCTTTCAAAAACCTCAGTATTCTTAAAATTTCCAGATATAAATTTTGATAAAATTAAAAGACTTGGACTGGAAAATATAAAACAAGTTTATGTATACTGTACATGCATAATTTTTGCAGATTTTTCAATAAATAAGTTTTTTAAACAAAACTGATAATTATACAGCATGCCTACAATTAATATATACTTCATGAAAGACGTCTTTTGGTTTTACACCATTTTCCAACAGCCCACCACACATTGTTTAAACTTATGAAGTAGCCCGGCATAGACAGCTGGCTTAAAGTCTTCTGATAAAATTTCAGGATTGGAACCAAATTCTTCAGTAGAAGACTAACACAAAGTAATCATACAAATCAACTTAATAGTCACTACTGTTACAAACAAGACTTCCTGCACTATTGAGTTCCTGCTTTTATTTATCATTGCATAATTAGTTAGGATACTTCTCAATAACAAGTGGATAGCCAATTATGTTTACCAGAATTTAATGCAGGAAGTTTTATTTTTTATTAAGTGATTGGCATTTTGACATACAAATAATTAAAAAAAAGTAATGAAATAGACTGTGTGTATTCAGAATTATCCCATCTGTTAATTTTTATTCAAAATAACTAAATATTTTTAATTTTAGAATAGAATTTAAAAATTTATAGAAAAATTGCTTTTTTTAAATAATAGATCATTGTGCTTTATGCTTTTAATATATTGATATGCAATTATTTTTCATAGTTTCAATTCAATTCTAGAAAAAAAAATTTATAAACTCTCAAAATTGCTGCTGCTCCAATAAAGTCCATTTATATAAAAAATAATTCATTTTCATTACTCTTGATTAAAAAAGGAATAGATTATTTGTATAAAAACTAAACTACCTAATTTTGTAATAATTAAAAATGAAAACATTTATTAATTGAAAATGACAATACTAATACATTTGTGAAAAAAAAAATTATTTTCAAACAATTTTTACTTTCAAATTTGAATCAATACATATAATAATTTCACATATTTAAAAATTAAATATGTGAAGAACAAATATAAAGAATATATACAAAAGGAGTATTGTTAACTCTATATTTATCAGAACAAAAAAATCATGGAAAAATTTTTAAATCAAAAATCACAGGTAAAAAACAATTCATAATTTAATCACAAACTTTTTCAAATGATTACATAAAGTCCTGTGAAATGTTTCAAAATGGTATTTCAGATTATAATAATATAGCAAAATTTAGAAAAATTACAAATTTTAGTTTAGTATGATATATAATGACTACTTATACATAAAAGTATTTAATTATTTCAGATTATAATAATATAGCAAAATTTAGAAAAATTACAAATTTTAGTTTAGTATAATATATAATGACTACTTAATGATAAAAGTATTTAGTTCTCTCTATAGTCTGTTTCAAGATAACCTGACAGCCGAATTACCAAAGGAAACACTGTATTCATACGCGATTTGTAAATAACAATATTTCGTTAAATTTTGTCACGTAATTTTAATATATATATGTTTTTAAATCATCTCAATAGTTTAATATTTTGATATTTTTTTCCCAAAACAACAAATTATAGGATAATAATAAATTTAACTAATAAGGACTATTCTTTTGTATAGAAATACTCACAACAATGGTAGTGATTTACTGTCAGGTTATCTTGAAATAGACTATAGTCATCTAATATGTTGCAGTGGATAAATCTCATTAATATTTAAAATTTTGTTCCACCACTGTATTTTTTGATAATATAAACCGTGCAGCTTTGTCCATGTTTTTAATTAAAGGATATTTACAACAAATATAGTTTTAGTAATGGTTTTATGTAAATAAGAAAACACGAGCCTTTAAAGCAGGTAGATCATAAAAATTCGAATTTTGGTATCAAATTATAAACCGTGATAAATCGAAAATCGCAATAATTGAAACTGCGATAATCAAGGTATTCCTGTATTTGATCTTGGAAATTGCATGAATCAATTAAACCTATATTATCATATGGATTTTGTTTAAAAATTACAATCAAGAGTACAGAATTTTCTGTACTAAAGATATGATCAGACAGTCTAAGGATTCACTGGTTCTAGGATATTTTGTGAAATTCATACTATCTGATAAAATTTCAAATTATAATAAATTTTTCAATGAAATAAGAATAACAAATTAATATTGTATAATTTAATTAACTAAAAGACATTAAATTCTGTAAAACAAAATATTTTTTATACTAAAATAGTTTTAAAAATTTCAGTGAGATCTGAATTTTCAAATTGCATGGTAATTGCTCACTAATTTTTGTTGCAAAAATTAATTAAAAACTAAGAAATATTATAATCATATTATATAGTGAAACATAATTATATTATATAAAATTAATTTTGAATAAACAGCATAATTTCATTTATAGCTACTAAATTTGTTTTTGTAGAACTTCAGAAAATATTACTAAACATCAATCTGAAACTGAAAATAGAAACTGTGCTCCTCCATAATGGTTTTCAAAATATTAAGATAGTAAATGATTGATTAATTATGATATAAGATCTAGATTCTTGTACATTTTTTCTAATATTGCTAGTTTATAAATTAAAATTTTGAATATTCTAACTGAACTATAATTTCAGGTTCCAAGTCACTTAGCAACATCACCTATACCTCCAGCACCAAATTTAGAAGAAGAATTAAAAAAACTAAAAGAATGTTCTAAAGGAAATGAAAATATTAATGATGAAACATTGGCAAATGGTGAATGTTATGTAAAAGAAAATGCTTCCACAGACTTTTTTCATGATAATACTGTTATAAAAGATGATAGGTCTGATCAAAATGATAGTTATGTATCCAGCCAGACTGAAAGTGAAAAAAATCTGCAGATCAGTATTGTAAATGACCAATCCTACAATACTGATATGCCAAACTATTTACCTGTGCTTGAAGAAGTATCTGTGGCTATTCAAACTGAAAATTGCAAAGAAAATAAAGAAATGAAAAGTAATGATTCATCTCAGTCTGTAGTATTTGTTATAGATGATTCAGATGAAGCAAAATTTAAAAGACGACGGAAGAAAAAATTAAGACCCAAAACTAGGGCATATAGTAAAGAAATTAAAATTCCTTATGGTGTTAGGGAAAATTCCAACATTCCATTGCCTCAGAGCATGCCAGTTACAGCTGATGTTGTAGATCAAACAGTTCAAGAAGGAGATGAAGAAATATTTCATATGGATGAAGATTATGATGATGATGAAGGATTTTCAGCTGCAAATATGATTCGTTCAATGAGTTTACCACTAAATAGTGCTGTGTATCGGGAACAATTACGTAATAATTGGCCTACAAGGAGGTTATCAGCTACATATACAGGAGAGTTGCATCCTTTCAGTGATGGTGATGTTACACCTCCATGCAGGTATTTATTTAATGCTTTGTTATTGAAATAATTTAGAAACTTTTTCAAGATAATCAGCTATTTGATATAGTTTTATAGAAACATATTAATATAAACAATATACTGATATTGATAGCTCATAAATGTAACAATTAGATTAAATTGATTGGAGCCTAAGTTCCAATATCTGTTTTCTTTAAGACAGATTTTTATATTCACTCTAGTTCTCAGTATTTTTGCAATTGCCAGGAAATGAATTAAAATATTTTTAAATTTATACTAATATTAATTTTACAATTTACAATTCAAATTTATTAAACTAAAAAATTCACACATTACAAACTTAAAATTACACTTATAAAATATATTCTATCAAAAAATTCACCACTATTCATAAGACTATAACATATTCATAAGATGTATTTCAGCCCTTGACTTTTGGCCCTCTTCAGTTGTGTGTGAATTTCAAATTCAAAATTTAATAAAATTCTTCCAAATGACTTAAAACTTGATTGTTTAGTTTATTGTAACAATTAGATGTTTTCAAATTACGTAAATTTGGCTTTACGTAAAAAATTTTGATATATTAAAATATTTAAAAAAATCAATCATTTTAGTATACAGTGCAGTGCAATTTTATACATGGTGCTATAATGATGCTTATAATTCTGTAATAAGAGGTAGCTACATTATTATTAACAGTATTATCTATAATTAACACTTGTTATTATTATTCCAAAGACATATTGATGACAATTATGTCTCTACACATTAATAAGAACACACACACACACACACACACACACACACACACACACACACACACACAAGCTCTTGTAAAAAACACACACACACACACACACACACACACACACACACACACACACACAAACTTATTATAATATGAAGTGAATAGCATTTGTTTTATTGTATCTGCTTCTTTGTAAGTGGTCATATATAGTATATTGAGAAGCACAGCATTGACTCTGACTCTAAGCCAAATACTATAGTCACTGACTAACTCTTTATTACAGAGGTTATGGCCAAAATTAAACTTGCTCTACCTTTAGTCCCAAGTTAAAATAGTATTAATCTATCTAACAATTATATTTGAGAAAAGTATTCAATAAATACACTAACGACTAAATTTGAAGCTTCAAATGCAATTAATAAAAGAACTAGAACATTTTGAAAATTGAAAAAAAAATCAATAAAGTGTCATTTATCTTCTCCACATGTGCACACATATGTATCATTCAGCTGATATCAATGAAATTTGAGATATAACTATTTTTAGATTACTTGAAATATAAAAATTTCAGTGCAGTTTGATCAAAATAAAAGGAAAATTGGATCCATTTTCCATAAATACCTCTTCATCACAATTTTAGTCACATCTAAAATTTAAATATCCTAATTTCTTAGTATTGTATTTGGCTTATTTTTTTTAACATATTACGTGATTTTGATTGAATACTGTTCTTAATTTTACCATAATAATTATATAATAATTTGTATAATTAAATTTCTATATAAATAACATGCATAACATTATCATGAATCAAACATAGGCATTTCTCTAAGAATTCTTGGATTTAAGTTTTTTCAAATATGAAATATCAAGGAAGTCAGAAATATGAATATTAATTGCAATAAATAAATTCTAAACATTCATAAAAAGACATTTAAACCCACATAGATAGCTATATAATACAATTGGTTTTGTAACAAACTCCATTGTCTACTTCAAAATCAGAAAATTCAGAAAGCAGTTGAGAAATGGAAGTAACATGTCTTCTTGTTTTGTTGGAATATTATGCAAATAACTTCTATTCCAGATTGTGCTTAAAATAGTAGTTCATCTGCATTAAAGCTCTTCTACTAACAATAATAATGAAGAATAAAATTTAACAAAAATTATTTATCATTATAATTTGCTTGATTTTAAAGGCTATATTTTCATTTATTTAAACTAAATCATTTTTTAATCATACTATTGATTTTTTTTTTGTTGAACCTTATTTCATTGCAGTAAAATTGTATTGCTGAAAATGAAATTCCTGGTTTTAACATTGTCTCTAGGAAATTTAATTTTTGATTTGAATTTGTAATGAACTTGCTCCAGGAACAAGTTAATTCCTATAGGCAGGCACTACCTGTAGTTTAGTCAAGGAACCTCTGTACTTATTAAAAAGTTTAAGTTTAAATTAGCACTTTTATAGATACTTTTTGATTTTTAGCATTTGTTTTGTTGATTGATGCTGTTAAAATATTTCTCTTATTTTCTGAGATTGTATAGAATATATTAACTTTTCTAATACAACCCTTTTTATGAATAGATTATTAGGGGAAATGGGAGTCTAGTAGTAATGATTACCTAGTATTTCCAAATTATGTATAAATAAATCCTAAAAAGTTATCAGAATACTAATATTGTCTATATAAATTACACTAATGCATATACATGATACTGATATAATTAATTGTAATGAATGGAAATAAGAATGCAACTGTATCTCCACAATTACTACTAATTTAAAATGGTTAATTTCAAATATTTCCAATAGATTTTTGTTCATCATTTCTGAAATCCATATTTAAGTGTTCCTTTAATAAAAATTTAGAATATATAAAAATATTATTTTTAATGATTATGAAGTGAACATATAAATATTTAATGCTAATGAAAGCATTACTTTTAATATAGTCCTCCAGACTCTCGCCCACCTAGTCCTAAATCAGATACTGAATTTGAAATTCAGAAAAGTGATGCAGTATGCCAAACAGAATGTGAAGAAGTGAGTTGGGATTGGGGAGAATTACCTAGTATATCCAGAAAATCAATAGATGGTAAAAGAAAATTAATTCCCAAAGTGGAACTTTCTTCATCTGATGATGAAGAGCAAATAAATAAATCAAACAAAACAGGTAAAATTAAAGTGTAATATACTGTTCAATGATCATTATAGGTATACCATAATTCATTCAACATATCAGAATATAAAAAAAAATTGAATCTGGGTTTTAATATTTGTTTCTCAGATGTTTTGAATGAATTAAGGTAAAATTTGCTAAAATAAAACTAAATTATATAATAAATGTTAACAATTTTAAAAAACAATAAATCAAACAAAACAGGTAAAATTAAAGTGTAATATACTGTTCAATGATCATTATAGGTTTACCATAATTCATTCAACATATCAGAATATAAAAAAAAAATTGAATCTAGGTTTTAATATTTGTTTCTCTGATGTTTTGAATGAATTAAGGTAAAATTTGCTAAAATAAAACTAAATTATATAATGTTAACAATTTTAAAAAACATTTCTATAAATATTTTATAATTTGAAAATTAATACATAAATATTTTTAATGTAGAAGAAGAAAAAAGATCAATGCTCAGTGGAATGTGGAATTTCATGAGATCTACTAAAAAATTAAGACACATGCCAGAAAGTGAAGGAATATATTTAGATGATCTCAATTTCAATGATCTTGATCCAGAGATTGCTGCATTATATTTGCCAAAGTTTCGGTTAGTTGAGTAAGACTAAATTCTTAAGTTTTTTCAAAACATTAAAATTGAATGGAATAAATTTTATTTTTTTAGATCACAATATCCCATAGTAAGAGTGAAAAACCAAATCCTTGAAGATGATGCAGAATCTGGTAATGGTCCCTCTCTTCCTCAATCTCCTCGAAGCGTGGAAGGAGTATTAGAAGGATCACAGGGTTTAGATAGTGATGCTGAAGATAGACATTCATCATATAATTATCATAGGTGAGTTTCTATAATTAGAAATAAAAATATATTTACAATAAAATACTATAGGTATAGGTAAATATAAAACAAAATTAGTGTAGTCATGTTTTATAAGGGATGCATTTCTGAAGAATTTACATAAAACTAATTTTTTCATAGGAATGAATATATAGAACAAAAGGGGATTTTTTTTATAAATTTAAGATTTACATTATTTAAATTTTTCACAAAGATTTTATTAACATTTTTTCATATTTCATTATTTTTAAATTTGTATAAAATGTGACTGATTGCATAATAACTGATATATGAAATATATAAAACAAATATAGAGGAAATCCCTGACTTATGTAGATCTGACACACGTTTAAATCCATACTTGGCTAAAGTTAATGACCGAGTCCAAACCTGGATCCCTCCTGAATAACTGGAGGTGTGGGAATATGAATTGAATCCAGATCCTCCAAGATGATAAACTACTGTTTTATCATGCAACTTATATTTTTTTTAATATAATTATTTTTAATGTTAGTAAATGTATGACATGTGCTCTGACATATGTATGTTTTGACTTAAGTGGATCATTTTTCAAAATTTTAAGTTTGGGATTACCTTATTTTTTATAAAATAATACTATTATATAACAATAACAAAATGGAAAAATCTGTGCTAACAATATTTAAATATACAATTTTTTGAGAACATGAAAAATGTAAGTTTTGCTGTATTAGGCATATAAAACATGCCTAGTATAATTATTAAATACATTGTCATTTTGAAAAATTTTTTGTTTAACTATTTTCCATTGAAAAATCTACTTGATGTGTCTGAAAAATAATTTTAAGTTTATAATTTACATCTCATTAATTAATTTAATCATCTCATATTAATTTCAAATTGATGGTTGTATTAATAAAATTATCATTAATATTTGTATTGAAATTGATAACATATTTTGTGATCTTTTTTTAAGTGTTCATGTTAAGTAAAATATATTTGTATTCATTATAGTAAATATTTTGATGACCTTGCCATGTCTCTGTGTGGTGGACTGCAAGATACAGAAGGTGAAATTCCCAATCAGTGTTTCCTCCAGAGTCTTGTAACATATGATGATTTCTTGCAAAATACATCTTTAATACAAAATCCCAATTTGGTTATTAGGATGGGAGGAAAGTATGTATTAGCTTGTTATTCAGTTTATAAAAATTATATTCAAATTATAAATAATAATTTTGAAAAAAATTATTTCAAAATTTTAAAACTATTTTAATTTTTTCTGGAATTTCTTTATATTTTGTGTACATTTAAAAGTTTGCTTTCATTATTCTTTGAATGGATTTAGATAGGTAAAATAAAATGTGATAATTTAATAGATAATTTTATAGAGATAGCAATTAATTCTGTGAAAGGATTTAATTTTTTCTACTTTCATTGTAATATTCAATAAATGAAAACATTAAAAACAAATTTAATATGCAGAATTCAATTCACACTCGATCTAGACCAAATTCAAACATGTTTAAATTTAGTATGTTTCAATATTTTTATAAGTAATTGGCAAATTTTATTATTTTTTTAAATTCATAATTAAATTAAGAAATCACTTAAGGAATTCTTAATTTAATTATTGATGAATTTGTTCTATTGAATTCAAGTTAGAAAAAACAATTATCATGAATTTGATTACTTTATCTTGAACAGTGTTCAAATATTTATACAAATTGCATTTGAAAATTGATATTTGCTAAGTATATTTAATGAAACTAATAAACATTCTTATTACTATATTTTATAATATTTACAAAATATATTAAGCTATAATGACTGTACAATATAGTGCTTGAAATTTTTGAATCAAATTCATTGTTTTCATGTTAAAACAAGAATTTTGACTTCAGTGTATTCAAAACTGTAATAATGATGGCATAATTTTTGAATATATTAACAAATAACCAATTTTGTCACTTGATGATGATGGTTTTGCACTACCTTCAGTATTAGACATTCAAAAATATTCCATAGTATTAAACAATTAAATTAGTAATATATTAAAGCACATTAAAATGGATAATTTTAATAATAATTTAAAATAGTTATTTTAATAAAATTTCAATGTTGGCTGATAACTTTCTTTGGTAATTTTTATAAACTTTATTGTGTGTGTCACTGCACTATATCAAAAATGCCACTAATTGCAAGATGCTAAAAGAAAATTGACTGTCCCATATATTTTTGTCATTTTCTGGAAAATTAATTAAAATAGCACTATATAGCCATTGTTGTTGTTGAATTACTATTTTTGGTTTGGATTATTCTTATTCGAAAAACTACTGTTTCATGGAGAGAACCTTTATTTGAAAACTATTGGAAAAGTTGATTTTTCAGTTTTCAAATACTTGAAAAATTGCACTTAATTTCAATCTCTCTTAATCTATGAATTTTTAACTAGAATATTTAAAATCGATTAAAGTTCATAAGAACCTATATTACCTAAACTTGCCTTATTTGTAAGTTTTTCTCATTTAAGTATTATATATTTTATCACATTTTAAATAGTAAAACTTTGCTATCTGATTCATTGACAAAATATTCTCAAATTTAAAAGACAAATTTCTTATTTTTAAAAATTTATAAAAACACTTTTTAAAACTCTGCACAATTACATCATCTACTGACTCATTTGAGTGAGAGTATTTTCAATTTCTTCAAATTATTGTGGAAGGTTAAGATCCCATTTTTCTGATTATTCTTTAAATTGATTTTTTTTAAATATTACATAAGAAAATTAAAATATTTTATCATTTTCAAAATACTATTTTTTATTGACTTCAATTTATGTTGTTGTTTTAAACTTTTTGCAATCTGAAATCAGTTTTATACATTGGTTTTATGAATAAACAACTTAAAATTTTCAAGTTGAGTTTTTTACTTTTTAAATATTGAAAATTGAACTGAAATCATGATTTTGAAAATTTTGAAAACTAAAATTGCTGATAATGAAAAATAGATATTTTATAAATACTATTACTGAACAGTATACTATATTATAATCCTAAAAATATCTTTTGTTAACACACTGACTACCAGAAGGAGTTATTCTATGTATAAAATTATACTATTGTCTCTTGAAACAGAGAATACTAATTTTTAATAATTTGTTTCCAAATTTATCATATTTTGTGTAAACCATGCACAGTAAATTTTATGTTATAGATACATTAGTGTATATTACAATATTTTTTCTTTAGATCCAAGTTTTTAGGAATATTCTAATCCAAATCATCTCATTTAACATAAATTAGTTAAATTATTTCAAGATTAATAGATTCTAAATGTTATAAAAATATTTGTATTCTTTGCAAAATAGTTCTTTGGAAAAAGATGTTTTGGAAATTCTTGGGTAAAGTAAAAGTGGGTAGTCAAAAATATTTTACCTCTGCAGCATATGGCGGGTGGGGCAAGACCTCACAGTTCAGGTCCAGTAGTTTCTGGCGGGTCTGCCTAGCCATATGTGGCCATGCATTGTCATGCAGTAGGATGATGTTCTGGTGTTACAGGCGGGTCTCCCCAGTTTCTGCTGCAGACAGTCAAGTTGTTCGCAGTAGAAAGTTGCGTTGATGGTTGTATTTTGCAGCAGCAACTCGAACATGTTGATTCTTAACTTGGATGGGCGGCCAGAGCGTGGTCGGTCTTCGAGGTCCTATCTTCAAAAAAAAAAAAAAAAAAAAAAAAAAAAAAATGCTTTGGAAGCATTTGTACTAATCGTATGCAGTTCTTCTAGCGAGTGTCCAGGCCGAATGCAGCATTGATGTCAGTGATAGAATTGGCTGCTTTCTGTTGGAACGATAGTCATAAAAGAGGAGCAGGCAAACTTGCTCTTTTGTTAGCAGATATTGTTTGGTCATGGTAAAATAAAGAGAGGACTGGATTTGGTATTTACTTATAGCACATATCCTGACCTGTTTATATTCTACCATGGAACATTCTAGATTGTTTCAGAAAAAAGTTGTTCTAGAAAGTTCCAAAAAGTGCAAGAACTTTCTGTTCAATCAGATACAAATGATGCTTGTGTACACATAAAAGATAAAAGTACATCAATATCACTTGAAATGCAGACCAAAACTTTGGTCTGCATTTCAGCTGAGGCAGGCTATGTGGATAGCTGAAAATGTTTTTGAAAAATGATTTATCTTACTTACTTTGGCTTATTGTTTACTCTCGTTCGGTATTTTTAATTGTTTTGACTGAATTACATGCATTAAATAACTGATTTGAATTTATATAAAAGAATACTATACCATAAAAGAATTGGAAAATTGTATTCATATAAAATATTACTACTACTTTCATATTATTGTAACTAATTTCATTGAATCAATCCGAACATAATTGTTCTAAAAACTTTAAAAAGGCAAATACCAATTAATAATTTTCAAAAGAATAAAATTTTACTGGAAGAAAAGGTTTGACTTTTAAAAATCAGAACATAGTATTTTAAAGCTATAAAAAAAAACATGATCAAACTTTTATTGTATACCAAATTTAAATTAAATTTTTTTGCCAGCATTTGCTGAAAAATTTACATAATGTATTAGAAAATTACTTGATATTTAAATTATAGTATATAGTATTTAACTTATAAAGTGCAGATTACATATATATGTAACTTTTTCATTTAAAATCTAAAACAATATTTTTATGATTATGATATAGATTATTCAACATCAGTATGGGCATATCTCTAAATTGCCACCTTTCTTATTGGTTCTATAGAGCCCAATTTCTTTTATTCTATAATAGTGGTTCTCAACCACTATGCCACAGCACAGTAGTGTACCGCCAAACGTTTGATGGTATGCTGCAAAAAATTAAGAATGAACTGTGTATAGAGCCCAATTTCTTTTATTCTATAATAGTGGTTCTCAACCACTATGCCACAGCACACTAGTGTACCGCCAAACCTTTGATGATATGCTGCGAAAAATTAAGAATGAACTGTGTGTATGTAATTGTATGTAATTGTATGAATTATATATATTAATAGTAAAATGAGGTTGGCTGGATATTCCTTTTGCAATTGAACCCACTGTACCGATTCCTATAATAGGATATCGTTAGAAAAATCTAACTTCGAATTTCTATGACAGTCAAAATTTTTTTGTTATTTCTTAATTTTTAAATTATGAATAAAAATTATATCAAAATTATAGTTTCTCTAAAAAGCCAAAATCCGCAGATGGCGCTATAACTTAATAAGGGCTGTCATTTAATGATCCCATATACGAGTATGTCTGTAATCTGAATGCAATAAATAAGAATAAATATAATCTGTTAATAATAATTGGTTGTTAAATCTAAATTATTATTTAAAATATTTAGGTATGCCACCAAATTTTAAAATATTAAAATATGTTCCTCAACAGAACAAAAAAAAATGGCTGAGAACCACTGTTCTATAACATTAAATATCACTAGATGACAGCAAGTTTAAAGCAAGGGGCAGCAGAAGTCTTTCCTGCATTACTCCTATCAAATATTGTTCATCAATTTATACGTTTACACCATACTATTTTTCACGGATCCTTTCATTTTAAGGATAATTTTATAAATAAGTCAAATCTGTTCTCAGGGCCGGATTTACCTGTAGACCGAATCCTAGGGTCCCACATTTATACGTTTACACCATACTATTTTTCACGGATCCTTTCATTTTAAGGATAATTTTATACTGATTTTATAAATAAGTCAAATCTGTTTTCAGGGCCGGATTTACCTGTAGACCGAATCCTAGGGTCCCATTATTCTAGGGGCCCCCAAACTATCCATCAGTTTTCAACTTTTATAAACTTTTGATAAGAAAAAATGGATTTTTATTAAAGTACCGGATAGAAAGTAAAATTTTAAAGATTCCTTATAAGTTATAAGGAGCCTTCAAAATTAGACACAGCTGATTTGGATTTTAGGGGCCCAAAGCCTCGCTCGTCCTAGGGCTAAAATTTTTAAGATTCCTTATAAGTTATAAGGAGCCTTTAAAATTAGACACAGCTGATTTGGATTTTAGGGGCTCAAAGCCTCGCTCGTCCTAGGGCCCCCAAAAATGCAAATCCGGCTCTGTCTCTTCTATATGCATCATTTCAAACTCGATTGGCTGTTTCAAGCGAAAATTATGTATAAGGAAGCATCCGTAAAATGTCACGCTATTTCAAACACTTTTTGATCACCTTCCCCTAAGTCATTTATTGTCATAAATCTACTACACTCGGAGATCGTACATATTGCAAAAAAAAAATTATAATATAGTACAACTTACATTAACACAAAGAAATTATGTATACAGAACTATTTTATTGTCAACTTATAGCAGTAAGTTCATGATGAATAGGATATGTTTAACCAAACATTATAATACTGAATATTTAAAAACAACACAAAAAGCAACAACATATACAAATTATTCGTTTGTTGTAATTAAATGAAATTTTCGTTCATATTAATATTCGATATGGCAATAGATATCCTGGGGAGCATCCATAAATTACGTCATAGTATTTCAAATACTTTTTGCATATATCCCTTTTACAGTCGAACCACTGTACGATTCCTATAAATAGAGTATCGTTAGAAAAATCTAACCCTCTAATTTCTGTAACAGCTAAAATTTTTTGTGGTTATTCGTAATTAAAAATTAAGGAATAAAAATTAAAATTATAGTTTCTCTAAAAAGACAAAATCCGCAGGTGGCGCTATAACTTAATAAGGGCTAAAGCTCTGTATTTAGAGCTTTAATAAGGGCTGCCATTTAATGATCCCTTATATAAGTATGTCTGTAATCTGAATGTAATAAATAAGAATAAATACAAAAATCTGTTAATAAAAATTCGTTAAATTTACTATACAAATTATTCGTTTGTTGTAATTAAATGAAATTTTCGTTCATATTAATATTCGATAAGGCAATAGATATCCTGGGGAGCATCCATAAATTACGTCATACTATTTCAAATACTTTTTGCGTCTCTCCCTTAGCAATTTTTCGGGTGTGCTGCCAAATTTCAAAATATTAAAATGTGTTCCTCAACACAAAAAAGGTTGAGAATCACTGATCTATATGATTAATGAGGTGATGCTGGATTTGATTCAAACCTTATGGCTATGGGTACTTGAAAATTAATACTCTTTGTTGTAGCAGCCCTATATTATACAAATATATTTTTTCTATTTGTAATTGTCTTAGTTTATTTATGAGTTATTTAAGTATTTATAATATTTTATTATATTTTATTCCATGTTCTAGTGTATATCATGCAATTACCTATATATATAATGCTATCTTGTATATGACCTTGTGGTTATACTACATACATACGATGCATATATTTGTATGTAAAATTACATTTTTACACTGAAGGGGATACAAATTCATTGAAAGCACTTTGAATTTAGTATATTTTTAGGAGTTAGCTGTAAAATTAAAAAAAGTATTCCTGCTACAGAGCTTTATATTTGGTTTTTTTAGATGTGAGAATAATTTTATATTAAATTGAATTCCTTTGTTCGTGTTTAAAATGGGCTTGGTTTTCAATGTATTAAAAATCGAGCAGGATGTGTGATCTGGAATAAAGATTCTTCAAGTAAAGTCAATGCTATATTATGCAACAATCCATTGACATTATGGGAATCAACTGGATTGTAGACATGGAAATCAACAACTGACTCCAGACAACTTACATAAATTTTAAGGTATGGATTTACATTTGATCCTGACACCTGTGAATAGAAAGCAGAAGCATTTCCTCATAATATAAATACAACTGATTTGACTGTATTTTATATTGAAATTTAAAAGAATTCTCCCTATATACACAAATAAAACAACATATAAATTTTAATAAATATTTATCAAATATTTTAAAATTTGGAACTCTTATGGGAAAAACACATTTGTGTAGTATCTCTAATATCACTAGCACCCATTAAGTATCAGACCATGTTAAAAAGAAGTACTTTACTCATTCTTATAACTCAGTGAATGTTGTTATAAAAGTTGAATAAAAAATAAAGTTCATAAATCAAATTTTTGATACAAATTATATTTACTCATAAAATTTGAATTTTCTTGATTTACATATTTTTTAATTTATCAAAATTTGTAATTGTTTAAAGATATTTTTACTTATAATTTATAATTGCAAATCACCTGATTTTTATTTATTTTATTTATATTTGATTATCCAAATTTAATCTCAACTCCTGCTATTTTTCAATCTCATTCTTTGTCCAGTTCAAATGCCATCTCTGGATAAACATTGAATAAAAATTCATGAAATTTTCATATTTACTTTATAAAATTATTTTTTATGGATTTTTTCAAATACAATTCTCTATTAATATTTTAAATAATATTTATAAATTTTATGAACTGTTTTTATATCAATTTATAGAGAAAAAGTGTGTAGAATGATATAAAGCCATAATATTAACTTTTAAATAAAATTTAAGTTTGAATTTTTTAAAATTACTAAATTCAATTTCACTGTGTTTCTCACTTTAAGTTTTCCTGTCACTGCTATAAGATTGTCAGTTAAATATCTATGGCAAAAATGTTAATAGATTAAATTTGCTTGATTTTAGTCAAAAATAATGTGGGAACAATTTTCAAATTATATTAAAATACCTTGGCTGCAAAGGTCCAGGAATATATTTGGAATTTTCTTGTTTAGCAGAAGGGTCATCAGTGGGCTGCTGTCTGAAGAAAATATTTATACTGAATTTAATATACAAGTAAAAAAATCTTAAAAACAAAAAAAAATACTTACATTTGTATGGATTGAATGAAATTTACACTTTCCTGAGCCATATTTTGAATTTCTTCTAAAACTGTCCTATTTATAGACTAAAATATAAATATATAAAAATAAAGAATCATTAAATTAATAATATAAATTTATTTAAATAATTAAAATTTAATTTTTTTTTGCATAGAATATACATCTGATATGTATAAATTACATATTATCATTTTTAGTTATTGGAAAAATAAAAAAAAATTAAACATTTCTCTTACAAACAAAAGCTCTAAAATTATAAATTAATATATATAAAATGGAATATCAAACCAATGTGTTAACACAGATGTTTTCCGTTGAAATCTATTATTATTATTATTGAAAACAATAAAAAATAATGCATATGAAGCTGTTTTATATATAAAATATATATATATTTGATGATACACAAAATATTAGATGAAGTATTTAGTTATAACCAATTCATATAAGTCATAATAATATTTACATGTATGTGTAGATATATATTATACAGTGTCCCCCAATGTTCTGGAACAGTCAAATATCTCAAAAATATGTATTGCATGAAAAAATATTTTAGACAAGTTATTTGATTTTAAAAGAGGCATAAAATGAGAGTATCTGTTTCATCATAGTACTGTTGATTCAACATTTTTAAATGGGAACCCTCATTTTTTATTGCATATTCTAATCCTATGCAAAAAATGCAGAACTTTTATCATCTGAAATATTTTTTTGAAAAATGCATTTATCACAAAATATGAGTGGTTGAAGGTAAAACTTCAACCACTCATATCTTGTGACAGTATTCTAAGTAATCATAAAGGAATTCTGATTTAACTGAATTTAACACCAAGTTTTCTGTCATGTAGCTCATCAATATTTGCAGGCTTTGTTTCATAGACCTAAAGGCCTATTCATAGTTTGTCAGAACAGAAAACAAAAGAATATGTTCCATTCTTTATCTTTTGAATGTCTAGTGGTTCATAGCTGAAGGGAATGAAAAAAGAATGTGTATTCTTTTTGTCAACTTGCTTGAAACATGGTAGCTATCAAATATCAAGAGAAGCAGGCATTAGCAGAATTTATAGTAAAAAATTCTTGAAGAAAAGGATAAAGGATAAATTATATTTATTTAATAAATTTGAAGAGAAAAATGTTTGGAGAATATTTTAAACTTATACAGAAGATCAGGAATAGTAATCCTGAAATTCATTTCTGATATTTCATTTTATTATAATAAATTTTAATATAATTTTGGCTGAAATGTTATTATTATTATAATAAATTGTAATATAATTTTGGCTGAAATGTTATTGTTATTATTGTTATTGTTATAAACTACTATAGTAGAATTTAATGCAATTTACAATTGCTAGATGATGATTAGAAAATAAACTATAAAATTATTAGCAAAACAAGAATTTTTTTGATATGCTTTTTATTACAATTCAATAAAGCTAATTTTTAAGACTAGTCCGGTTATTTAATTGTCACACCTCGTATATATTCAATATTTCAAAAATTTGTTCTTTTATTCAAGGATCACTAATTAGCAATTCTGTTGTGTAGTTATCATATATCCCTTCTGCTATGCAATTATCATATACATTTATATAAAATTTCCTATAGTATTTTGAACTTTGAAAAGTTATTCTTTTATTGTGAGGAATGAAATATAAATTTTCTTTCTTCCTACATTTTTTTAAATATTGAATCAGAATGTAAAGTTTTACTCAAGCAAAATAAAACACTCAATAAATAAATAAAATATAATAGAAAAAAAATTAGAATTAAAGCAAAGATTTTGGTGTGATTCCTCATAATTTGCAAAATGTTGCTTACTACTGTTGTGTAGAAAATTTATATATTATGTATATACATGGAGGTCCTCAATATACATTATGTTCTTAAAAGGTACGAAATAACTTATAATGGATTTGATTTGTCATTGAACTAAATGTATTATGTGGGAATTATGTTCCAGACCAACTTAAAAATTTTGAATTTACATACAGTGGACTCTCATTTTTTACGACACTCCTGTTTACGAACTATATATTTTTATGAACTATATAGCTGGTTCCAAAAAGTCCCTAATGTCAATTAATGTTGGGTCTGTTCAAGTTTGTAAAATCGAGAGTCCACTGTGTATGTGTATAGATATATAAACAGAAAATATTTTTTATTATATATTAAACTACTATAGTAGAATTTAATGCAATTTACAATTGCTAGATGATGATTAGAAAATAATTATAAAATTATTAGCAAAACAAGAATTTTTTTGATATGCTTCTTATTACAATTGCTGCTTTTCAACACTTAAAGTTGTTGCATTTGTAGTTGATCTTGCTGCTTTTCTGACTAGCATTAAGGTTGAAGTTTTCTAACTTTAAGAATTTTTGTAGAGTGCAAATTGCTTAGTAGGAAACACTAAAGAGTACAGCACTAGATAGCAGTAGAACATAAAATTTTTTTATTGGAATATTTTTGGCCAAATTATATAGCAAATCATTTAACAGTACACACACGGAATTAGAAGTTTTCAAGTTTTTAGAACTTGTAATTTTGTATTCTGTAAGTTTAGTTTTTGTGTATTGCTGAAAATAGCTGTATAGTTTGTCTGAAAATGTTCAACAAAATGTTTTGTTGTTTTATCTAGTGCTATTCTTCTTATACTGTTTTTTCTGACTACTTTTTGTTGGAGGAATCTAACTTTGTCTGACACCATGAATTTCAGCCACACAAATCTCATGATAAGACAAACTATCATATATAAGTCATGCTATCTTTGCAAAGCAATTAGATAGCTGATTACAATGCTGAAGAATAATTATTTCATATGCAATTTATATACAGTATATAATTATAATCTTAAATATAGAAAGAGGAAATTTGAGTGAAATAGAGTATTATTTGAATAGGATGTAAGTAAGTGTGAAATATATATTCAATATATATCAAAATTACTGTCCCTAATTAATCAACAATGTATATCAAAGAGCCTCTGCACTTCAATTTTCAAATATTTTTAAGTCTCAAAAGTATAGATTACATCAAATAAGCAATAATTTAGTAATTAGTGGCAATTAGAGTTTAAAACTTAATGATATAATTAATAAAGTAATAGATGTTTTATTAATTGTATTAATGAAAATAGAAAAATACATTATTCTATTAATTATAAAGATTTAATATTGAATTGCCAGTTTTTATAAATTTTTATTTACTCAAGCCAGATTTATGAGGTTAGGGCTACATCCAATCTGCATGAATCTAATAAAAATTAACAAAACAAATCAAGCAGTTCATATTTGAATAGATATATATTTAATCTGTTTATTCAAATTTTAAATAATAAAATTATGTATGTTAGTTGTTTTAATATTAATCACATATTTTTAAATACAAAATAATAATAAAGTTTTAATAGATTTATTTATATCTAAATCACTAAAATTTGTGTATTTTAAACTTACAGAATTTGAATTTTTTTTTTGTTTTTATGTTAATTTCATTTTAGATTTATTGTATGAAAAATTAAAAAATTTTCTATTTATCAGAATATTCTTAAATTCCAAGAATTCAGAAATTATAACTTATTAAATTTAGGAAAATTGTGCAAATATTAGGCCCTACTGTAAATTGTAATAAGAACAATATCAATTTTTTTAAATGTAATTTTAAATCTAAATGTAAAAAATTGTCATGTAAATTTTTTAGCACCTTTAAAAAAAAAAATTTCATATTTTTGTTATATAGGTTTGTTCTGAATTCTCTCATCTTTTTATTTTTATGTATAGAGAGAGAGATTTTATCTATTCTGTGAATGTTGTTATATATTTAATTTCCCTTTTGATTTAAACTATTATTTTAACTTTCTCCTCTAATTTTACTGTTTTAATGGAAGCAGCTTTTTCAATGCATTTAATTATATATAATGAATATATTAAATATATTTTTTATCTTGAAATTGTTTTAACAATAGATTTAATAAATGTTGTTAATGCATTTTAGAAAATAATTAATCAATTAATTGATGCTCACATGCCAAAAAAGAAGAAGACCAAAAGTTATTCATGGTGGAATTGGAGACGTACTAGTCAAGAAACAGAAACAAAAAAGCCTGATGATATCTCTGAGGTAATTTTTATTATATTAATTGAATATAGTATAAAAATATTCATTATTTATAAGAAACAGAAACAAAAAAGCCTGATGATATCTCTGAGGTAATTTTTATTATATTAATTGAATGTTGTGATAGTATAAAAATATTCATTATTTATAATTTTTTTTTTGTTTTTATATGCAGTATATTGTATTGATTCTTTTATATTACCTCTTAGGATGTATTATTTCTTCATGACTCTCTAATGAATTTTTCTTAATTTTGCTTTCTCTTACTTGCTTGACATTAGTAAAAAATCTCAAGCATAAATAGGATGTAACAAAAAGTGCAAATAGTAATTATTTGTTAATTAGAAAATTTTGTATTTTTTATCATAATCAATTTAGCTGCTTTTCACACATAAATAGGATGTAACAAAAAGTGCAAATAGTAATTATTTGTTAATTAGAAAATTTAATTTAGCTGCTTTAATTTATGTACTGTGTATTGAATCACTTTCATTATAAGCTGGTGAAATTGATTTATTTTCAATATATATGTATACACAAAACATCCTATACTAATTCTAATAATGCCCTAAATATTGCTACAGATGCTTTCTGAAATAGCAAAAATACTGCCAATTTCAGGAAGAATCTAATAAATTAACAATTATACAAGTTAAAAACAAAACCACAAATGAAGCTAGCTCATGAGTTAATCAATAGCAACCAACTGATTTATTGAAATTAGTCAAAAATATTAATATTTCGAGTGTTATCGGTAATAATGAAGAAAAACAACTGTACTGCATAGTTTAAATTGCAAATATTTTTTTTATTACCATTTATTTTTAATGAATGAATTTTGTTTGATATGGTATATTTTGTATAGATACTTATAACATAACTATATATTCAGGGCTGGTTTCATAGGTGAGGTGGCGAGGCAATTGCCTCAGGAGCTAGATTGATATAAGTGCTAAAATGAATTGCAAAAATATGAAAAATATAATAAACAAAAAATATTACAAATTTTGTCACATTAATAATACATAAAACAATTCAATAAACAATAAAACAGAATATTTCCTTCTATTTATCGGTTACTATAAATTTCAGATTAATTAAAAATAAACAAAATGTTTATTTTTCAGTTAAAGATTTATTATAATTTTAGTTTTATTGTTTATTGCATTGCAAATTACCTTTTATTATATTTTTATATGAGGTTGCTAAAGCCAGAGTGGATCACACTACATTTCTCTAAAGATATAAAAAAATGCTGTTTAAGTAGATTATTATTCATTAGTTTTCCAAAAAAATTTTAAAAGATGTCGTTTTTAAAACTTGCCTCAGGCACCACAGTCAGCCAGTCTGGTCCTGTGTATATAGTTATAATCAATATTCAGTCTGAGCCAGTCTTTTCATTTGCTAATAGATATGTTATAAAAGTCTAAAAACATATTTATTCTATTCATTAAATACACAATAACACTAGCTAGATCGGCCAGATGGCTGTGTTTTGAATCATTAGCATATCACTGGAGGATTCAGGTTTAATTCTGGGTCTCACACCTTCAGTTTTTCAGAATGGCTCTGGTCCTGGCCATCTATGTATTAACTTATTTCATATATTTATTCTAAATATTATTTTGCAGCTAATTTTCACTTTGAGATGTACAATAAAAAATATAGAATATAATTGAGAAGTGCCATAAAGCAAAGTATGCCTATATTCTAGCTGCTAGAATTTAATAGCTTAATTCAGTTCAGCACAATTTATATATCTGAATGAAAATATTTTTTAAAAACAAAAACTAACAAAATGTTGAATTTTAATATTAACATCAAATAAGATATCAATTAAACAAAATTTTATACTTTTAGAGAAGTTCAACAAACTCTTCAAAGCAACTAAACAGTGTAGAACAGTCAACTGAAAGAAAAGAAACATCATTAGAGTTTACTTCAACAGCAGTTCAAGTTGAATCATCTGAGTCAGCTAATGTTGTTGTTAATAATTTGTCTAAAGGACAACTTGATCTAGTCAAGTATGTCAATTGATTTTAGAAATTTCTGATAAGATAAATGTTTTATAAAATATTGATATTTGCTTTTGAAACATAGAAGAGAATTAGTAATACAAATGTATATATTATACTATATATAAATTACTTTAGATGAAATTTTATTAACTTTTACAATAAAGCTATAATTTTATAATCAAAAACAGAAAGCCAAAAAATAATTAAATGAACAGAATAATTCATCAATTCTCACTCTTATACAGGATCATCTTGATTAAAAAATAAAAGGAAAACAAATTTTGTTTTCCTATTTCTTCTTATTCTAAAATAATATAAATTTTGATATAAAAGTAAATAGATTAAATATAGTGATATAGAATCATAAAATATTAATAAAATAAAAGATCCTTCTAGAATTCTGTAAAATTTATGCGCTTTCAGAATTTGTGAACATAAGTTGAATTTTATGATTTTATATAAATTTAGTAATATAACAGATTTCCAGTTAACTGGGGTAATTTGAAACCTGAAATAATAGTGCATCATTTAGTAATATAACAGATTTCCAGTTAACTGGGGTAATTTGAAACCTGAAATAATAGTTAGTGCATTTAAGATAAAATATCAATAATTATCTGAGATTTTTTAAATGCTTCAGATTAATTTCTTTATTATATCTTAACTAAGAATCAAATTAAAATTACAAATTGAATAAATCCTTCTGAAATAATTTTTCAAATTTTTTTCTTTTTCAATAAAATATAGAACATTTAGTTTATATATACAGGGTGAAGAAAAACTTCGTCATAAAATTGTGTCCTGATAGAGGGCCTCGAAACAAGTCGAAAATGTCTAATGAACATATGATTAAATGGCGCAATTTTTTGAGTTATAACCCTTTAAAGCTAGCCAATCACCATTGAGTACACTGTGTCACGATGCGTTGCATTACATTGAGTCGCTCTCCTACTTAATATCGGGTAGTAAGAAGGCGAGTGAGGCACTGCGACATGGGTTGTTACTCTATTGTACTCGATGTTGATTGGCTAACTTTAAAAGGTTATAACTTGAAATGGTGCCATTTATACCATGCGTTCATTAGACATTTTCTGCTTATTTTGAGACCCTCTATTAGTACACACAATTTTATTAAGAAGTTTTTCTTCACCCTGTATAAACTAAATGTTCTATATTTTATTGTGTGCGTGTGCATGCGCATCATAAAAACACACAATTTATTTTTTAATGTTAAATGCATATTGTCTATAATTTTGCTTTTTGAGTATTTTGTGATCATCCAGGGAATCAATAATAAGGGATAATTCATTTCCTGACTATCTCAGATAGGAGTATATTATAATTGTTATATTTTAAAATGAAGTCAAGAGAAACTGTTGATATAACTAATGATTTATAATGCTGGTTATATATATAATCCTATTATAATAAGATTTCTGATTATATATTGATTTACTAATAATTCTTTTATTTTAATACTGTTATTGTTATAACATTGTTTAAAATTATAGTATTGCTCATATCATATATAATGATTTGTAAAATATTATGGATGTTGAAAAGAATGAAATTACAAAATTTAATATATTGATAGGTCTAAAGAAGAATTTTATGCTTCAACTTCAAGTGAAACTGAAGATGTTGGCCCTGAACGTGGAAATAAAAAATTGACTAAGCTTAAACGACTGTATTACCAAGAAAAATTCCGAAAATCACTTAGGTTATCATCAGACAATATTGTAAGTTATAAAGATAAAATTTTTTTCATAATGAATCATAAATAATAATCCTATTAATGAAACTCAAAATATTAATATTTATAAATCATTTCAGAAAAATTTAAATCTAAAAGAAGGTTCAAATGAAGTTGTTTTTAGTGTAACTACTGCATATCAAGGAACAACAAAATGTGTTTGTAATGTATATTTATGGAATTACGATGATAAGATTATTATTTCTGATATTGATGGCACAATTACAAAGTAAGTTATTTTTGCATTAATGAACTTTTTCACAGTAGATCTAATGTTATATATATATAAAATAAAAAAACTAATTTCAGATCTGATGTACTTGGTCATATTTTACCTATTATTGGTAAAGATTGGGCTCAGCTAGGAGTAGCAAAACTCTTCTCGAAAATCCAAAACAATGGTTATCAGTTCCTCTATTTGTCTGCTCGTGCTATTGGTCAGTCACGAATCACAAGAGATTATCTTCGAAGTGTGAAGCAAGGTGACATATGTTTACCAGATGGTCCATTGTTGCTCTCTCCTACCTCACTTTTCAATGCTCTTCACAGGTTTATATTATTTTATTAAACTAATTCTAATCCATTCTAATCTTTTGATGTAAATAATTGTTTTCTGTAGGGAAGTCATTGAAAAAAGACCAGAAGATTTCAAAATAAGCTGTTTGAAGGATATAAGGGCATTATTTCCATCATCATCATATCCTTTCTATGCAGGATTTGGAAATAAAATTAATGTATGTATATTTTAAACATTATATATAAACTTCAAAAACATTTAATTGTTAATATAAAACAATTTCACTCTCAGTTTTAACAAATATAAATATTATCTAAATAAATAAGTGGTTTTTTTACTTATGATTATAATACATTTCTTTAGTTTGTAAGTGAAAAAAATATTCATAAGTTGTAAATTATTCTTTTAACTTCTGAATAAACAATAAAAACAAACTACTAATTTTATATAAACCAATTTAAAGGAATTGAAGTTTGAGCATCTGGAATAAATGCCCAATTTATAAAATAATTTAGGACATTTTTCTAATCTCTTGAAATACTACACTAATGCATTAAATACTGCAAAAATATGCAAGATATTTTCTGCTAGATGCAGTTATAATTTTAAAAACAGCTCTTCAGTTTGATTTTTTTAAATTTGAAACTAAAATTGCTTGTTTTCTGGTGGAAAAGTTCATAGAAACATCTGTGTTTGTTTTAAAATACATTGAATTCCAATGTTGTTTAATAATCAAGAAACAAATAAATATAATATTTTGTGCTTTAAAAGTCTACTAATGCATTAAATACTGCAAAAATATGCAAGATATTTTCTGCTAGATGCAGTTATAATAATTTTAAAAACAGATCTTCAGTTTGATTTTTTTTAAATTTGAAACTAAAATTGCTTGTTTTCTGGTGGAAAAGTTCATAAATTAGATGTTCATAAAAACATCTGTGTTTGTTTTAAAATATATTGAATTCCAATGTTGTTTAATAATCAAGAAACAAATATAATATTTTGTGCTTTAAAAGTGTCTGAATCATATGGTTTTAACACCGAACTGACATAAAATTTCTGTAGTATAAGTGATATGATATCAGTATTTTTAGCCTTTAAAAAGTAGATAGCATTGTAAAATAGACAAATAACAAATCATTTATACTAGGGGGTGTGCAACCTTGCTTTAAAAGTGTCTGAATCATATGGTTTTAACACCGAACTGACATAAAATTTCTGTAGTATAAGTGATATGATATCAGTATTTTTAGCCTTTAAAAAGTAGATAGCATTGTAAAATAGACAAATAACAAAATCATTTATACTAGGGGGTGAGCAACCTCCGACCCGCAGGCCACATTATTTTATTAAGTGGGCAACCTCCGGCCCGCGGGCCACGTTATTTTATTATATCTAATATCAACCTATGCTTACATATCTGTACCTTCTCTTTTTTAAATAAATACTATTATCATCAGTTTACATATCTGTACCTTCTCTTTTTTAAATAAATACTATTATTATCAACTGTTTTTGTTTTGGCTTGAACCGCTCTTCCGATCTATATCTAATACCAACGCTATGTATACTTATTCACATTATTTTATTATATGTAATACCAACGCTATGTATACTTACATCAGCCACATTATTTTATTATATCTAATACCAATGCTATGTACTTACATATCTGTATTTATTATATCTAATACCAATGCTCTCTTTTTTAAATAAATACTATTATTATCAATTGTTTTTGTTTTGGCTCGTGGTATTATATCTAATACCAACGTTATGTATACTTACATATCTGTACTTTCTCTCTTTTTTTAAATAAATACTATTATCATCAATTGTTTTTGTTTTGGCCCATGGCCCATCATAATTTTTCTATATAACCCCCTACAAAAAAAGGTTGCCCGCCCCTGATTTATACATTTTTTCTGATCCATGGCCCATCATAAATTTTTCTATATAGCCCCCTACAAAAAAAGGTTGCCCACCCCTGATTTATACATTTTCTCTGATTAAAAAGCATGGTGCATGCCTAGCAAATGTTTGTAGTTTGTCCCCAATTTATAATAATTCAAATTATTAACCTCTAGTTGGAAAATGAACAAACACCATAAAAAAAAGAAGAGGAAAAAATATTCTAATAAAAGTAGATACCTATAGTAGTGCAGCAATTCCTTGAAGTATTTTTTTATGAGAAATAATAATCATAATTCACTATGATGATTATCTATTGTTTTATACTGCATTCCAACCAGAAATGTTGTGTAGCTGTCCTGGTGCTCTTCATACACTTCTAAATCTGATGATGTGGTTAGCTGAGAGATGAAGGATAAGATTCATTAAATTGTGTTCAGATCCCTTCAGTAAATATTCTAATAAAAGTAGATACCTATAGTAGTGCAGCAATTCCTTGAAGTATTTTTTTGAGAAATAATAATCATAATTCACTATGATGATTATATATTGTTTTATACTGCATTCCAACCAGAAATGATGTAGTGAAGCTGTCCTGGTGCTCTTCATACACTGCTAAATCTGATGTGGTTAGCTGAGAGATGAAGGATGAGATTCATTAAATTGTGTTCAGATCCCTTCATAAAAAGCTAATACAGGATCTGGAATTGAACTTTGTCCTCCAGCTGGCAATGCAACATTCTATCATATGGCCATCTGGCCAAAAGTAAAATTATCAAAATTTAATTGTATAATATATATATATATTGAATGTTTCAACATGCCTAAATTAAAAAATTTTTTAATTTAATGATTTTTAAAGTTATTTTGTAACATTCATCAAAGAGTTGACGTTTAGGGGATGATTTGCATTGGTATATGAATATTCATATCTGTATTCTCAAAAAATATTTATTTTGAAATTTTGATAGACTATATTTAAGTTTAAACAAACAAATTTTTGAAAAAAATTATCAAAAGTTTAGCAAAGCTTGTGTTGTTTGATTTATCTGTATTCTCAAAAAATATTTATTTTGAAATTTTGATAGACTATATTTAAGTTTAAATAAACAAATTTGAAAAAAATTATCAAAAGTTTAGCAAAGCTTGTGTTGTTTGACTTTGAAACTCTACTCATTAAATATTTCTCAAAAAGCTCTTAAATCAAAATTTTGGCACAAATTAATTTGTTCATCATATAAGTACTCTCCTATATCAGTCTTGAAAACATGCATACTTGATATGAAAGGATTTTTTTTTACATTTATTTGAAAAAGATTACTGGTTTTTTAATATTTACTGAAATCAATTTTGGTTGTAATCATTGATGCATTTATCTGTTGAGATCCCTAAGTACTAAGGGATTTTGGGGCTTCTAATGCTTTTAAATTTGAAAGTTTAATTTACAATCAAATTTTGGGTTCTCCGAAGATTTGGAGCCCAAAGTGCTTGTGTAACGGTTAAATGTGCCACTGGTATATAAAATTATATTAAATGCATTACTAAATTTCATCACTAAATTCATTGCAAATTAAAACATTAAGCTTGATGCAAACAGAATAACTACATATAGCAAACTTTGTTAGATTTAATTATTTTTTTTTTTTTTTTTTCAGCATCTCACTTAGATTTCACTGTTTTTCATTATTCAAACTAACAAATATGAAATTGGAATTTTTATGATTTACCATACAAAAATTTTTTCTAATATTTCTTAATATTAGACAAAAATATTCCTCACTTAGATTTCACTGTTTTTCATTATTCAAACTAACAAATATGAAATTGGAATTTTTGATTTACCATACAAAATATTTTGTCTAATATTTCTTAATATTAGACAAAAATATTCTCTTTGTATTGTATGATGTCTAGCAATGATTTCTATTTGTAATATAATCATAAGCTTATCATATTTTAATGAAAATGAAAAAAAATTTTAAAATATTACATAACCAAACTTTTTTTTTTATCTTGCAATCATTATTTACTTCAAGGAAATTTTGATAGTGAAGTCTAAAATAATTATTCAGAAAAACTAACATGTTACGAAAAATTGGAGTTTTTCAAATTCTGTTCCAATAAATTAATAAATGTATATGCTATTTCATTAAACAATATATATAATAGTACATATTTTTAACTTGAACCTTGAATTTCAAGGATTCCCTTCGACTCCACCCCATTTACAATAAAAAGATTTAAACACATTACCTTGCCTATGGCAATGTAAAAATTTTGTGGGCAGAAATATCAATTTTAGACGTGTTTGTTATATTAATCTATATATGGAAGATTGCTATATTTGTATTTTAATTAGTTGATTTTTTTATAACTATTCAACCCTATGTAATTCGCCATTTTACATTTATTTTTAGGATACATGGTCTTATAGGGCTGTAGATATTCCAATGGGAAGAATTTTTACCATTAATCATCGAGGTGAATTAAAACTGGAACTGATCCAGACCTTTCAATCATCGTAAGTATTTTTGATTAGTTAATTTTTGAACTAATAAAACTGATTAAATATTTAATCTTGTTTTTTCAGGTATACTCGACTGAGTGACGTCGTCGATCACATTTTCCCACCGCTACAACGCCAACGTACGGGAAGTTTAGCACCTAATTTTCCAGCATCCGAAGAATTTAGTTATTTTACTTACTGGAGATATCCCCTTCCACGTTTAGAAGAGGCCGACGACTTATTAAAAATGAAAGAAAAATAATTCCCGTGTACATAAAGAAATTTTGACATTTTAGAAAATGTTCGTTTCTAGGGAGAAGAAAAAAAAAGATACGTATATACAGAAAATTTTAAAAATTTTCACACATTTCTTTGTCTTGAAAATTCAATCTTGCCAAACGAGAGTATCGAAGGTATGCATTTCTTTTTTTGTGGAAGGTGTTGTTGTTTATATATATATGCAGTGCATGTGATAATCATCTGTTAAGTTGTAAAAATTAGCCCAAAACAAATGCATATCTTTTCTATTTATATATTTATCTCAGGATAATTGTACATCAATGTGAATTTGTCATTTTACTTACATGTTGTATTCATAATTTACAATGAAGAACATAATATAGGTTCATATATATGTATTCCGTTTAATATGCTTGATTTAAGAAAGAAATCAATGGATATTAAATATTTATAGAAGATATAAAAATTTAACTATTTTTTCATACCAATTATAGCAGCAGTGTGCAGTGTTTTCTTTATAATTTGTTTCTAATAAAATTCGACGCGTAGGATTAGTTTGAATTAGTATTAAACAACCATTTTTGGTGTTGTTATAACAGATGTATACATCCATGTAGGGAATTTCTAGTGGGAAGGTCCAAGCTGGCCATTTGGAGAATTTCCACCTGGGCTGGACAAAATGTTGACAGGATGTAAATCCGGTTTTTTTGTAATGAAAGAACTATTAGGTAAATAAGGACAGTTAAAATATATGTGCCTGTTTTGATGTCACTGCAATACTTGAATGCAATAATGAACTTTTCATCCGTGTGTGGAGGATTATTTTGATCCGGAGTTCTGCCAATATAAAAAGTTGGAGATCATTCTCTTGGATGGATGGTATCAGTGAGCTCAAAATATTATACTATGCTTATTTTGTTACTCTAGTAGAAAGACTCATTTAGGTTTCATTAATGATAGTACACAAGAAGAGACTTAGTCGTTTAAAATAAGGTGCAACATGTTCGGGACCAGTTTTGGAGAGTAGGAGGATGACCGAAAAAATAAGAGGAAAATCCTAATTTTTCGAAAACCATTTTACTATTCAGGCACTTCCGGTATAACACTTGTAAAAAATTTTATGCAAATTTTTTACAATAGTACAGAATTACGTACATCCTGGAACGAAATATAGGAAAATACATGGAACTTCTACTAAAAGTTATTTCGAAATTAATCATTGGGGATCCATGACCCCTAAGTTTCCAAGTAAAAATCGCGTAATTATATATTAAAACATTTGACGCGATATAAGTTATCTCGCGACAGAATTTGATTGATCGTTCGCGTTCTAATAATCAGTTATGAAATGTTAAATTAATAGTTACATAATTCTAGCTGTTAGTATGTTATAATTTAAAAATGTATCTTTAGGATACTAAGATCGATCTTTTGTTTCAACACTGAATCATAATATGGAGCCATACACTGATTAGACTACTCGCTAACACTCAAATTTTGTCGCGAAATTAAAAGGGTTTTGAAAGGCGTAATTACGTCACACGTAAGTCGAAAATTTTCGGATCTGTGGCGCTAATTACGGGCAATAAATTTCAAAATATAAGTTGGGCGGCCTATAAAAAATCTTTTCTGAAATGCAGAATTACGTGCCAATTATTCACTATAAATTTTTTGAACTTGATGTGTACATAGGGTGGGCAACATATTTTTGTTTGGGGGGCCGTAAAGAAAAATTTATGATAGGCCACGGGCCAAAACAAAAAAAATTGATAGTATTTATTTAAAAAAAGAAGGTACAGATATACATAGCGTTGGTATTAGATATAATAATAAAATGTGGCCCGAGAGCCGGAGATTTCCTACCCCTAATGTACATATACATAATTTATGTAATTATTTATCAAGATTATGGCGGCCGCATGGCCGAGTAGTAACGCGTGCCACGCAGGAGGACCCAATTTCCGGTATCTTCTGAAAAGTTTATCGGGGTTCTGAGCCCTGCCCGGCGATACCTGTCCTTCACCACCCATCCTCTTTCCATGGGTATGGGTTCAGCCCGTGATTGGAACTGGCCCTACTCCTTAGTAAGCTCCGATTGGAAAGGGGCGTAAAAAGTAAAAAAAAATATATATATAATTCTAGAATTATCTGGTTTGAACTGGCCCTACTCCTTAGTAAGCTCCGATTGGAAAGGGGCGTAAAAAGTAAAAAAAAAAAAAAAAATATAATTCTAGAATTATCTGGTTTAAGATTGTGTATTAATGATTGTGGCAGACGGAATTATTATTTTTATGCACGAAATCGAATAGGCCCTATAAAAACTTGCGTTATATAGAATCTTATACAATGTCTTGTATTGCTTGCATCATGTAATTTGATCAAAATAATTCCTAGACTATATATTAAATAAATTGGTTTGACCCACGTATAAAATTTTAAGAGTGGCTCCAATCAAATAAGGTATAAGTTGAATATACTTGTCAAATCATGATTTATCAGTAATATAATACTGGTTATGTGAACAACCTTCGCATTTCCAAGAATCGATGGATCACCTTCAAAGTTCTTTTAACTTTCTATTCGGAATTAGTCATTGTGCAATCTGAAAATATGCAAAAAATCAATTTTGGAATTTTGGTCAGTTTTTTTTTTTTGTTGTTTAATCTTGACAATATGGCGTTTACACACACGCTTAAGATCGAAATAAAAACTAGAAAATCAACTGTAAATATAAAAAAAATTTTAATATAGAAGATACAGAAACGACTGATGGCAAGAATTACATCAGGATCGACGATAAAAAAATTTTTCTCTATACAGTACATCACTTTTGATGCAGGCACTTCAGAACGTTATTTACAATCTGTAATCCGCATATTTTACAATCAGGTGGAGCATGCACCAACAGTGGACATCTGTAGCACTAGACGGGGGTTTTCGTAATATTTTTTTTTTAGAAACTCCTGTATAATGCAGCAGATTCGCGTTACACTAAACTATCACGTACGTACATCTACATAAAAAAATTACCCACACCGAAATCGGAGCCTACAAAATAGGCGAAAATCGAAAAAAAACGATCCTCAAAGGAATCGAACATACATAAATCTATCCGAAAGGTTTAAATCCGGAATTTAGGAAGAGTTCATAAATAAATAAATCCAGAATATTATAAGAAATTTTTCTGATCACAGGCACATTATTAAACGATACGTACTTTTTAATTAATTTTTTATCGTCCGTTGTTTGTAGTTTGTTTTCTCCATTTTGTAAACTGTTCCTCTTGCTCAAATTTGTATATTCTATGAGCTATGGAAATATTAAATATTTTGCTACGAGGTTTAGTTGTTGAAACATTAAAAAAAAATATATATGTGAAAGATTACTGTAGCTAACAGATATGGAAAAACTACTTATAATGGCATTGTTTGATTGGAGTATAAAGATCTTAACCGTATCTCTCGTCGTAACCAGTTTTTCCTAACCATGGATACTGAGAGGGACATGGCTGACAGGTTCTCATCGATCTAGATCCTCCTTTGTACGAAATTTGGCAAGACCTGGCGTGATTGCAAGGTCCGGGTCTGTCGGAATAATCACATTGCCATGGTTCGAAATCGTTTATTTTGGATATCGGTGTGGGATTTCTCATCCATTGAATGGCTTGCCAGTTTGTTACCACCCACACGTCGCTCTTCTTCATGATTTCGTCTAAAAATTTCATGAATGCTCTTCTGTGGTGTGGTGTGTTGAACCAGGCGGAATGGTAAAAGGCTCCGAACGGTGCTCGATTGGTTTTGTAATGACGATTGAAATTCTTCATTAACATCTTGAAAACTCCTTCTTCGTCGGATGGATTCGAGCATGCATCACCCATAGAACATCTTCCTCCTCTGAGATCTGTCCACATGATCATGCCGACTTCCCAGAGGCCAGGGAATGATTTAGTTGGACAGGGAGGAATCATGCATTGATGGTTCAAGGAGTAATCGAGAGTGTAGGGCCAAAATGGAGGATTACTATCCGGTACAGGTAGAGACGAATCGTATGTGAAATTAGCTGCGTACAGCATTTCAAACATTCTATTTCCTCCTGTTTGAAGGAAAGGAGCTCTCATTCCTCGAATATCTTCCATTTTAACTCCACCGTAAAGATGAAGAATTTCACGCTGTCCATGAATTTCTTTGTGCCATTGGCTTACCGAAAACTTTTCTCCAAAACTATGTCTGTAAAAAGTGCAAAATATTTATTACTGAAGGCCATACCGTAAAAATTTTACGAGTAAAAAATTGCTACTTACGTTACGCCGTGCGATGCCATTTCGTGTCCTTGAGAGTAAAGTGTTTGAACTTTACCATAATCCGTCCATTCATGCGATACGTAGAAAGTTCCCAAAGTGGGGCATCCATTTGGATTCTTCCTTCCCCCAAATAATTCCGTATACAATTCAAAATTTAAGTCGTTCATGGCATCATCGAAAGTAATGAGTACTATCTGTGGAATCTGATTGATGGACATTCCGAGAGGAGTATCTGTAGTGCCACAGTAACAATCGGGCAAGCGACATTTTGAAGGGCTACATTTGCTAGCAACGCTTAGATATCTGGGAGTTGGGTAAACCGATCTAGGACGAGATGCTGGAGGAGGAGGTCTTCCTGCAAATATGGATGGTGCTCTAGTGGCAGGACGACTAATTCCGAATGGAAGTCGACGTTTGCTTGGTTGAGTAATTGGTGGTTGAACTGTTGTAGTGGTTGTTGTTGTTGTTGTCGTCGTCGTCGTAGTAGTTGTAGGAGGTGGTGGTGGGGGTCTGTAAATGGGCGTGGAGACTCTCGGTCGTGGAGTATGGACTACAGGTACTTCTTCTTCTTCCTCTTCGTCATCTTCAAAATAGTAATCTGGATAATCGTCGTAATTTTTATCTGATTCTTCTTCGAAATGATAAGGTTGAGGATTTCTGCTAAATGTATTTTTCTTCGTGTCTTTAGTATGCACGAATGATTGTATACGCACCGGAACGTCAGGAAGTCGCACCGAAGTGGGATTTGTTCCATATTGAGCGTCTAAAGTGTCGGAATTATCCAAAGATTGTTTGGGAATGCTTGAAACGTCGGAATCCAAAGGTCGATTTCTATTGACGGGAATGACATCATCAGAGTTCTTCCTCTTATCACCCGAATTATATGTTGAAGGCACTGATACATCCGGAACTCGTTTCAAATAAATGGATAATTGCTGTCTAAAGGATGATGGCGGAGTGGTTCTCTGTAGCGATGATGTAGTTTGGCGTGATGTGGCTACAGTTTCTGGAAGACGTCGTGTTCTCTCTGTGTATGTAGGCAAAGGTTGATTTCTGTATGGCGGATAATCATTGGAAGATCTTGATCCATCTGAAATTTGTCTTATTTGATATGAACTAGGAGGATTTTCTGATTCATCTCTGTCTGATGAATATGGAGGAATATATCTGGAAGATTCTCTTCCTGATGGATTTTGTCGGTTAATTTCCGGTGCTCTCCTATTATTTGCGACTAAACCTTGACGTGAGTTATCATTAGATCTGCTAATGCTTTCCAGATACGTAGAACCTCTTCTGGTATTTTCTGCAGCTTTGTTAGAGTTATCGTGGTATCTTTGTCTTGATCCTTCATTAGATTCGCTTAAACCAGCCTGATAAGTGGAACCTTGGCGTGATAACAGAGGAGTTCTTCCATTAGTACGAATGGGATTAGGACGTGTTATTGTATTCTTGTTAGTATATATAGGATTTATAATTTGTCTAGAAGATAAAGAAACATCTTTTGATCTATTGTTAACAGATGACGATACTGATCTCACTGCTGAAGTCTCTGGAAAGGATCTGGGTCTGCCAAATCCGTGTGTGAAAGGTTGTCGAGAAGGAATGGACACAACTCTTCTATCAGGCGTTTGAATATTCTGAGTTACTCCGGAATTTTCAGGATTTCTACGAATGTTATTGTTATAATTTCTTGAAGTTTCGTGTGTTCTTACATTTGACGAGGAATGCCCATTGGAGGGTTTTTCATTGCCTGGTAGTCTCTGTATAGATTCTACATCTGGATCTTTATATTTACCATTATTAGAAGTGACTATAACCAATGATTCCGGGTCGGGTCTTTTTTCCTCTCTTTTTCCAACTGGTTCATCGTAAGTTCTTTTATTGTAAACAGGTCTAATATAGACATTAACGTTTCGCACATTCTCTTCATTATCTTCGTCTTCCTCTTCATCATCATCATCATCCTCTTCTTCGTTTACTGGAGGAATATTTCCGGATTTTCTAATGATACTGTTATAATAACTCGGTGGCCTGGAAGCTTCTGTCAAAGCAACCAAACGAGTATTGATAATCCTTGGAGAATAACGATTTTCTGGGGCAGGAGTGAGTACTGGATGATGAGGTCGTGATGTAGTTGGCGTTTTTAATGGAGGTGGCGTTGCAACACGAATTGTGGAACTTTCTGTTACCTGATAACGACTTCCTGCTCTTCCTAAAGTTGTTCTTTGTCTTGGAGGCGATGTATTGCGACCATAAGTGGTGGTCTTGGAGTTTCGATAAGTGGGACTGCTAGCACTTTCGGAAGGCACTTTATTACCTTTAAATAAGATAATTTTTAACTGTAGCAACAGCAAAATTATTAAATAAAATAAATAATATGTTTTCTAACGCATCAAAAGGTGTGAGAATGGGATTGAAATGACTGAAAGATTTTTTAAAAAGGAAAAAAATCCGTAAAACTTACTTTCACATTGTGCATTTCTTGGCCAATCACATATTCCTCGGCTGGCACTAAAATGTAATCCTCCTGTGCATCTTTCGTGAAAGGCATCGCCGAAAACACACATATAGTATTTTGTGCATTCGTTATCGTCTGGAAAGTAACCAAACTTTTCTGGGCATTTAAATATTTTGGCAGATACTTCTAGAAATGGCCAAAGATTAACAGCTGAAAGATTGAAAAAACAAAACGTTAACATGTAACATTTTCCAGTATAAAGCCAAAATTTTTTCGATAAAGTCGATCATCCGTAGAGTTGCAACCACTCGATGGATATGATCGATAAATTCAGTTAAGATTTAGAAGATTTTAGATAATACTATGTACTACTAGTATATGTTCATGTATTAGAGGAAATTTTAAATTGAATTAGCGACCTCAATTCTTTTATCGACATGACGTGATATGTTGTGCAACCTTCGTTAGGCTAATTGATTTCATAAAGTTTACAGAATTAAAAGCACTGGAAGATATTTATGATTCATCATAACCTCAGAATGTTTTCTATTTCATCAGTCTGATGACTTTTATGATTCATTTAGAAGGTGAAAGAATTAATTAACTTGTCACAGTTTCATCGTGACTTAACAGCTATAAAAACAACAAACAATTAAGTTTTCCAGAGCAACCAAAGGAGATGCCATTTACGGCCAATTAAATTTCTTAATAACTTTTCGAACAATTGTCTACAAGTAATTTGTTGTTATAATTTTATGAAAATAGGGAAAGTTGGGTAATTTATGAGTGCATATATTTAGAGGTGAAGAAATTTTTATAATAATTTAAAAGTATAATTTCCATAAAAATAGCGTATCGTAATTAAAAATGCATGCATGTCGATCGACGAAAGGAAATTGTTACTCGTAATATTCTTTACTACGAAACCTGAAGGAAATAATTTAATGTCTATAATAATAATACTGTATTCAAAAATCGTATGAAATGTTTCATGATCATAAAAAAAAATTCCCTCTTTGTTATTAAATCTTTCAAGGAAATATATTCAGTAGACCATATAAAGTCCGGCTATTGTTCGGATTCGATGTGAACAAACCCAAATCTATAGTTTCCATCTGAGATCCATTTTAATTCATTATTATCTACATCTTTCAAGGTTTCTGTTTGAAAACCAGGGTCATTTATTTGAGATATTTTTCAAGGTGATTTCGCACGTACCACCCTTAACCCTGACACTAATTGTTTGGTCAAAAAAGAGGTAAAAAAAAATACGGAACTTCTGTCGTATATGTTCTTCAATTTGAAGGAAAATATAGCGAAAATTCTTTAATTTGGGAGAAAATATAGAAAAAAATTCCTTAATTTTGAGGAAAACATTGCAAGAATTTTTGAAGTTAAAAAAAATTATTATTAAATTTTTTTTCTGTGGGGTAAACAACAAATGTTTCTAACTTTGGGAAAAAATAATAAATGTATGTTATTTATCTCTCATAATTTTTCGTTACACTTCTCAAAGTTAGAATATTTGGTATTTTCTATAAAGTTAAAATAATATTTCGTACAGTCTCCACAGCTAGAGAATATCTGTACAGTCCCCAAAGGTAAAGAATATTTGGTGTACTCTCCAAAGTTAAAGAAAACGGTCCCCAAACTATTACAGTCCCCAAAGTTAAAGAACATTTGATACATTCCATAAAGTTAAATAATATTTTGTACAGTCTCCATAGCTAAAGAATATTTATACAGCCCCAAAGCTAAAAACATTTTATACAGTCCTAAGAAAAAAATTCCTTAATTTTGAGGAAAACATTGCAAGAATTTTTGAAGTTAAAAAAAAAAATTATTATTAAATTTTTTTTCTGTGGGGTAAACAACAAATGTTTCTAACTTTGGGAAAAAATAATAAATGTATGTTATTTATCTCTCATAATTTTTCGTTACACTTCTCAAAGTTAGAATATTTGGTATTTTCTATAAAGTTAAAATAATATTTCGTACAGTCTCCACAGCTAGAGAATATCTGTACAGTCCCCAAAGGTAAAGAATATTTGGTGTACTCTCCAAAGTTAAAGAAAACGGTCCCCAAACTATTACAGTCCCCAAAGTTAAAGAACATTTGATACATTCCATAAAGTTAAATAATATTTCGTACAGTCTCCATAGCTAAAGAATATTTATACAGTCCCAAAGCTAAAAACATTTTATACAGTCCTAAAAGCAGAAGAATATTTGTACAGTCCCCACAGTTAAAGAATTCCTGGTACAGTCCCCAAAGCTAAAGAATATTTGATATACAGTATTTGGCACAAAGTTGGTACAGTCCCCCAAAGTTAAAGAATATTTGGTATATTTTGCCCACAGTTTTACTGTCTTCCCCGAAATTAATCCAAATATTATTTTAATCTAGAAAATAGTTAAAAATACTTTAATATAGCGGAAATATTCTTTAAATATTTGATATATTTGGCACAAAGTTGGTACAGTCCCCCAAAGTTAAAGAATATTTGGTATATTTTGCCCACAGTTTTACTGTCTTCCCCGAAATTAATCCAAATATTATTTTAATCTAGAAAATAGTTAAAAATACTTAAAGAATATTTCCGCTATATTAAACTTTGGACAAATACAGCAAAAAATTTTTTTATTTGGTGGAAATGTAACGAATGTTCTTTAACTTGGAGAAACATAGTAAAAGTTAACGTATGTTTTAGATCAATATTTATCCGGATAATTTAAAAAAAAAAAATCGTGACTTAATAGCGATTATTATAAAGTTATTTTTAGATCGTTTAGCAAATTATAGATTATGAGTATTATAAATAGATTTTTATCAACTATATATATAATACAAACATATATAAGGCAAATAATGTATAATTACAAAGTTATTATTGTGACCGAATTTAGTAATTATAGATAATGGAATGTCACCTTTTCAAAATAGTAGAGCCTATATACTTCAGTCGATAGGGGAAATAAGATTATTTCCGGTTTTTGAAAATGGAACTGGCCAGACACGTGGTTTTCTACTCGCTTACCAATTTCCATAAAGAAATTATTTTACTATTTATAAAACCAGTTTTTTTTTTATATATTATTATTAATATATCGCGATAGACGATGATAATCGGGTGAACTGGATAACGAATCGATGCTAGAAAGTAGAACTTGAAAAAAAAGGATTGAATTTGTGTAGATTTTACTATAAAATAGAACAAAAAGCTAAGCCCGCTTAGATGTTTTCTTGGCCTGGATAGGTATCGTAGTGTAAGAAGTCGTTTAGTTTCCAGCTTCGTAACATTTGGTACTGCCGCCGAAAGATAAGGCGAAGTCAACGACACCTATTTGATAATTAGAAAATATTTTAGTGTGGACCAAATTGGTTTCAGGTAATGGGTATACATATATATATATATAGAAAATCGTGTGATATTTCAAAAAATTTTCAGAATCTCAACGATCGAATGATTCCAACCGAAAAAATTAATCAGTAAAAATATCGATGAGGATAAACAGAAGTTGTGGTTTCGATAATATGAACGTTTCAAAATAAATGAAGCAAAAAAAAGAAAATAAAAATAAATGTTTTATTTTTTATTGGCAAAACGAACCTGGTTCTTTAAAAGGCCATGCTCATGAAAACCTGCATGGAAAATTCGATTCACCTACATATCACTAGACTTGTTTATCCGGATTTATTCGAAAATTGGTTCGTGCCCGAAGGAGGCGTTATTGGGCAAAGTTTTTGAAATATTTAGATTTATTTAACTATCGACACGAATAAATCAGATTTGCAAATTTTTCGAACATTAAACTCTATTAATTAACTTGGAATGTTTTCACGAACTGTAAACGAAGAATTGCGTGTATGAAGAAAGTTCGCGAATTAAAGGCGATTATAGTTTTTCTGATATTAATATTTTTAAAAACAATCTGTCAGTGTTATCATAGAAAAAAGATTTTGTGCAAAAATTTGTAATGCAATTCGCAATATCAGGTATAAAAATCTAGATAAAAATTTTTATTTTATTCAAACGACAGATTGTTGCTAATGTTAAGCGCAAAATGAATAATGGTTACAAAACTCGCGTATAAATTCACGAATACTAATCACTTTAAATTTCAAATAAAACTAGTTTTACTCTAAACGAGTTTTTTAAAAGAACGAGTTTTATTCACCGAAATATTTAGTCGCTTATTTATATTTTCACGACCTATTAAAGCTTGCCAGTTCAAAGTTCACATAACATTCTCTCCGTTTTTTTTTTTTTTATTTTTTAATTCGTCTTACAGATATACCATAAACATCCCATTGATATCCATCGAGAGGTTAAGTGTCCTTTAAAGCATTCGAGTGCTTCTTAAAATACATTAACGAGCGTGAGTTATAGTTTAACAACCTTTTACAGAGTGATCATCTCTGGAAATAAGTTATCGATGAGTTACAAACATGCGAACGATAAAAATTATTTTCCTCAAAAACTGAATAATTCTTTTCTATATATTTAATATTTGAAAATATTGCGAGGAATATATCGAGAATTTTTCTCTAAAATGCATTTTGATGATCGTAAACTAGAATGTGAATATTTCTAGAAAATTAAGTTGAAACTCATTAAAAATGAAGGAAAACGACTTATGTTGATAAGGAAAACGACTTGCCTAAGGAATTTTCGAAGGAAGGCTAATGTTCAAAAAGTTATTACTTTACTTCCTACTGTTAAAGTATCTTATTACAGTTATTCTGTAGATTATTTCGATATTTATATCTTTCCCGAAAATCGATTCGATTACGATTAATATGCGTCAATAACGATCTCGTATAGGATTGTGATTGTGCTCGATTGTTCGTTCATTCGTTTAATAGAATAATCGTCACGTTATATCATTAAAAAATGAACCGTGAGTGGTATATCGTGATGACGATGCGGTCATATTCTAATTGGTTAGGGGACATATATGGGACATAGCCTATCTTTAGAATCTATTGAAACGTACTTATTCATGGACCGTTTACGTAAAATATCACTAAACTATGCAATTAAACAAAATTAGGTCTATTTCCAAACCAAATAAACCAATTTTGATCGGTAAAAGATAATCTGTCACGTTTATTTTCGACGCTGATAATTGGATAAAGGTAGAAAAATATTTGAGAATTGTTCGCCAACGCAATTCGAGATATAACGAGAAAATATGACAGTTAACTCTTAGAAGGAGTTAACGTGTACAAAAGAGCATAAAAGTTGACTGCGTAGGAGTGAAAACGTGAAGAATATCTGGGACATAATGTAGATTATGTCTACAACAGAAATAAGAGTATTGACCTAAATGATAGAGAGCGAACTCAATTAGATTTTATTGGAATTCCCACTGAGATTTATATTGGTTTTTCGGAGACGATGACCCCTCACTTTGCACTTGGCAAGGTTATTTATCAAGTTTAATTTGGTGTGGGAAGTCGTGTGGCACAAACTTACTGTATATGGATGGATGTAAAGTATAAATGTGGAGGAGGTAAAGAATAAGCTCTTTATGTGAAGGACAAAGCTGTTGAATTCGAAAACAATGATTTGTCTTAAATCACGTAGCAATTTTTGACGAAGTAGGACAAAGAGAAAGGAGAGACGTTCTTGAAGATGCAATCGTGACATAATTTGTCCATTGTGTAGATAAGAAAGTGAGTGAGGTTGACAGAAACAACGGAAATGAAAGATAAAATTTTAAAGGAAAGTTAAAAAAGAATTCAAGTTACTCGAATAGAGAGAAGGAAAGATTTCTCGTAAAAAGGATTCATTGTCATCGTTTAAATAATCCAGATTTAAAAATATTGATATCATGATTAGTTCTGTAATTTAATGGAATCAATAATTATTCAATCTTCACATGAGAGAGCAACAAAACCTTGTCCTAATTGTTCTGACCTACATTTGTAGCATTCCTTTGGATATGTCTGCAAAATTATGGACAAACCGGTACTTTCATCTCATTTCCGAGATCAAATATCACCTGTCTACAACATCCTCAGAAAAATCTCTTTTTATTATCATCTACCCTTGAGGAAACTTATGCACTATCATTAAGTGTGACTTCTTCATTCCGGAAGAGTCTTTCCAAATTCTGAATAAAAAAAGAACGATAAATTTTAATGATCAACGAAGATGTAAAGTGAATAATATTTTTGATATACAATATTTTCAAATTAAATTATTAAACTTTTATGAAACCATATTCTGGAAGAAAAGATGTCAAAAGAAATTTTGTTAATTCTTCACACAAAAAAAGGAAGAGAGTCCGGAACAAAATTTTTATTTATTGTTTATTTGCTATGGTGTTCACTGTTGTTCATTGTTACTTAATCGTTGGAGCGACAACTGAAACACACGAAGCGCATTTTAAAACCAGGAAGTTTTTTATGTCGTTCGACCTCCAAAATTTTATAAGAAACGAACAAATTAATATGTTATCCTCCAGTGTTTCTTTTGTTAAAGAAATAAGAGATATAGAGAAAAAAATCCAAACTTATTTTTTTTTGTTGATGTTGTTAAAATTAAACGGTTGAATGATTTTATCGAGAATAATTTACTAAGATTACGGAAGATTACTTATAAATTTTTTTTTCTACAAAACTTTAAGATAAAAATTAGATATAAAACTGAAAGAAAAAAATGTAGAAAGATTCGCAAATTCTCTCCCCTTTCAACTAATTTTAGGTCAACTTTAAAGAACAGCACTACTACTGTGTATTGAAGTGTAACGCAGACAAACGCCCATAATTTGAAAGCTTACGTGTCCAGTTTGGTCTTGAGTTTTAAGGTGGAGCCAAACTCTCACTGTCCCGTTCCATTTAAGAAACTCGATAAAAAAAATCCAAGAACATCTCCACAAACCATAAAGAATAACCTGTTATACTTCCAGTAAAACGTGAGTTGACAGGAAAACGTTTATCACCCTGTATCCATTTATTTTGTATATAGATCTGTGTAATTTGTATATAAAAAAAGATTAAACGGTTACGGAAAACAATTTATATAATTCTGGAGAAAGAAATTAGATTTATGAATAACAAGTGGTTGTGTAGATTTAAGTAGTCACGAAGTGGATTTGCGTGTCGTTAATAAGTTGTCCTGAGAGTTTTATTATCTAGGCAAAAATATTGAACAACGAATTGAATTGATGAAGCGAACGGAATGCGGGCAGAGAAAAGATAAATCAAGATTTTTAAATCGTGGATTTGTTAAAAAGAAAAGAGGTCACTATGTCATCACGGCATACAATGGAACACGGACGATCGGATCCGAAAATTAAATCAAAATGTCATTGTTTAAGTTGTGTATATAAGCTATAAAAATTTATCGTCGTGTACGGAAATTAATTTTCTAATTGAAATGATAAAAAATATGATCAATCCTAGATAATGACAAGGTGAATCTATTATTATGTTCGTTGTAATGATATGGAATATGCTCTTTATAAAATAGGGATTATAACGAATATGGAAAAATTTTTTAATATTATTATGTTCGTTGTAATGATATGGAATATGCTCTTTATAAAATAGGGATTATAACGAACAGGGAAAAATTTTTAAAGTTTTTTCCTCCCACAAATTGTCCAGTGTGAGAAAATATTTATCATTATCAGTATCGTTTCCTTATCATTTTTATTCCTTTAATTATAATTCACCATCTTTCTCTCACGAAATAAAAATATATCTATATGTTGAGTCATTCTGAAAATGTCCGCAAAAAGTTTCACACGGTTTTAAATTATTTTTATGCGTTTTCTTCAAAATAAAAAGTTTGTATACGTGCAATTTTTATGCAACATGCAAAACTACTCGTAATCGGACAGTTAAGAGTCGTTAACGAACAGGATTGAGACGTAAAAGTTTTATTTTTCCGACACTTTCCTCGGAATTACTTTCTCTACAGTTGCTATTTTTAGAAGTGTGCAGAGCTTAATTTTTATACTAAAATACAGTTATCATAAACGCATTAATAGATGGAAATAACTTGATAACCCAATTGTCGAGTTACTCTATGATTATTAGAAGCAAAAAAAAGCATTGGGGTGAAGCGAAACGAAGGAGATAATCATCGGTTTGGTACGATTTTCATCACTTTTAAATCGTTTTTATGTTGATCTATATTTTCCTGTTCGAAATGTTCATCGATCATCGATCAAATGCCTCTCTCATCTCTGGCCGATAGCCAGGTTTTCGAACTTGTCTTACCGAATGGACACCTGCTCAAAAAAAGACCTTTCAGAGACTAAACGACCTTGAACTAGTTTCTGACAGTTTCCGCTTTTACGGGAGTATTGGATATAAGTATAAATGTAAATTCGATAGGAGCATTAAAAAGTTTTAAAGTTGTCTGAATAGTTGTATATGCGGAATTAAACTGTGACATTTCGTGAAAGTAGGCAATAACCAAAACAGAAATTATTCTAAAAAGAAAACCTCCCCTTTAAGGTATATATCGCCACTTACTAATAAAAGAAATATGTTGGGGAAAACTTCCTGTTGGGAACTGGACAGTTGTGCAAAACTAATTCTGAATCGATTGTTATGAACAACGAGGTCAATCGAACTGGCTGAACAAGTTCGAATCGCTAGTTTTATTTATGTTCGGAAATATGGTCAAAATTAGCTCGGCCTTCGTATTAACCGTTTTTCATTTTCTACGAAAAGAAATTAGAACGTTAATAATTTCCACTTCCGATAAATATTTTCCTGTGAAAATATTTCTATCGCTAGTTCTTTCGGAACAGGTCGATGTTTTCAGTCCGATTTTTAAATTTAGAACGAACTGGAATCGCGTATTAAGCTGTAAAGATAAGAATTCTATCGATTTGTAGATAGTTAAACCGAGCGAAACAAAATTCCCGTGTAAAATTTGCAGAATGGAATCTGGCAGAAGAGTTCCCTAGAAAGTATGGAACTTTACAGAAAAAAAATAATAATAAACGTTCACTTGGGTAAATGGAGGATGAAATAACCGGAATTTATCCTTCCACAGAGAATGTCCACCCGGGGATTATGAGAATCGGGTCATAAGCAAACTTTCATTGTTCCATAATGTCTCGGACGTTCCCTCCAGCGATACAGCACCCGGGTACGCCCAAGTGATTGATCCAGTAGCACAGATCGCGATTCTTAGCCGAATTTTGCAACAAAATCGAATTAAAATAATAATAATAATATCACCTTTATATATAAATATAACTTATATCCATAATCAAAGGATAAATTTCATCGTAGCGATTACGGAAAAAGGAAGAAAATCGATTATTTTCAGCAATAACCCAATATCGAATGCTATAAAACCGGATAAAACGACTTGCCCGTGTGTGTACTTCCTAACGTTTAAATTTTTACCCCAAGGCCAGTTTACTTTTTAAGCAAAAATAACATTCTACATTATGCACCATTCGACAACTATTTTTATTTAATTTTTTTTTCTCTCTCTCAGTGATGGTTGCAGTTATTAGGACATTAAGGGCAAGAACCCTTTCAATATCGTCCTCGATATGTTTTCCTACTGATTTATAAATTGAATAACAATAAAATCCTGTAAAAATGAACATTGTAAGCTAATCGACTTCTGTATACCATCAATTCGACTCAATATAATTTTGTTTGATTTTTGCAAACTGGACAAGATTATAACGAAAATTATAAGTATAATGTGCAGTGTAGTTTGTAAAAATGCAAATTTACGATTAGAATAACGGTTATTAAGTATTTAAAATGATAAAAAAAGGTGGGACTTACCGAGCAAGATTACGAATAACAGATGATGAGATGCAAACGACCTACAACTCTTCCAAGCGACACAGGATGACATAGTTTCTAACGAATGTTAATATATTTAACCGTTGTTAGTGATTCATTGATTGCAAAATAACAGTTTAAGCCTGCTGAAGCCAGAAAAAGAAGCTTCTTTCGTCGAGCCGAAAAAAGACGGAAGCATTAAGCTGCTTGTTGCAGCCGACGAATGGCAAAAAGTTCGTCTGCCTTCTTGGATTAAGACTACTCCAGCGCCGCCTGTCGTCCGGCTTCTGTCACGTGTCGGTGGCGTCACCCAGTTACGTCATCCGACATTATTGGGGCGTGAAAATTCGAATATGTTTAAAGGTGTCCAGTTTGCGAACTTTTATGAGGAGACGATTTTTTTCCCTCTCTCTTTCTAAAATTATAGATTTGGCGATGGTACGAGGAAGAACTTCGTTACTCGACTAGTTTTTTTTTCTTGTTTTTTTATTTTGTTGTTTATCTCCTCTTGCGGTGTTGGACGACAACGTCTCTGAGAATCGAAAATATATGTCTTTTCAGGCCTGTTTGACTTGGATCTAATTTTAGATTCCGTTCTTTAATGGTTACATAAAACATCTAGACACTTAATACAACATCGGATACATTAAGGAAAAATCGTTTATTAATAGAACTATTAAAGTTCGGTGAATTTTAAGCGCCTCGATTAACCGATTACCTTATTTTTAGCCAGAGTTACCGTTTTGCGTGCAAATTATGAGCGTTTTTCGGCCATTTTTCTTAAAAATCATTCTCCGAAACGTACAGATGTTTATAATAAACAGTTATTATTATTAACGCGCATTGAAAGGCAAAAGAAAAAATATTTTGCAATATTTTTATATTCTTTTGTTTACAGAAAACAATGATTTTAAATTAGTAATAAAAATTCATAAAAAAATTTATCCATTCTTAATGAAGAATGAGGAGTTTCTATGCCAATTAATGCCAGAGAAAGGAACTTTTGTTTTAAAGAAGTAATATTCATTGTTTAGATTTAAAAACTGGGATAAGTATCTCTTTGAATATATTTTGAGTGAAATTTTATCATCTATATTTATGTTTTATAACTTTATAACCTTTCATTTCGTCGCAGAAACCATTCAATCGCTTCTAAAATCGGATTCCGTTATCTCTTTCCATCGACATGGCTTCTTTGATCTCATCAAGATTACTTGGATACAATTAATTGTAACCTATCCCATTTTTTTTATCGCATTGTCTTTATCTTTTAACCTCAATTTTGATTTCATCATTTACTAGATTATTAAAGAAGACATGACAATGAAAAATCTCGGATAAGTTTTCGGGTGGATTGAGGTCGTTGAAGGTTAACATTCGCAAAGTATCAAATTGTTTTCAGCAGACCAGAACTCAGAAACTTTAACCATTAACAATGGGCTCGTCTGAGGTCAAGGAAGAATATAAGCGAGAAAAAAGTCGATATATATATATATAAAATATCAATTTGTATGGACTTTGACCTTTTTATTGTATTAATAAAATAATAAGCAAGGTGAGCAAACTAATAAAAGAAATTTTCGACAGTCCTTGTAAATGCGTGCAAATGGCGCTAACCTTTCGCTCAATTAGAAACGTTTATTATTAATATTTCTTTTAAAACAATTGTAAAGTTCGTGCATCTTATCTGGTGGGATAACAATGGGTATATACAGTATATATATTACAAAAATAAGAATTAATAAAAGGAGAAAAAAATGTCTTTTAAAACAATTGTAAAGTTCGTGCATCTTATCTGGTGGGATAACAATGGGTATATATATTACAAAAATAAGAATTAATAAAAGGAGAAAAAAATTACAAATGGATTTAATGAATTGCAAGATCGCTATGGGTGTTTCTTATATAACTTTCTCTCCTGTATGGAGGGAAAAATACGGTTTGGAAACAATATTTTAAGAATTGTTCTCATTTAGGCCAAGATTATCTTGTTTGAAGGGATACGTACAACAGTTTTACTAGTCACGTTTGCTATTGTATGAGTTTCCCACACCGTAAATACACGAATTTTATCACTTCTTTTACACGTACTTAAAGCATCACCTGTCACTGTTTTGTACTGTGGGTGTACGTAAGAATAAAGAATGAGACCAACAATAAGCAATCATATAAATCTACTCCAAAAACAGCTAATATGTGATGTAAAAAATATTCTAGATGCTCAGAAATTAGAATGTTTCCAACAATTTAGAAACGGCGATTTGGATGGCATTATTTTCTTATAAAATCATAGCATGTAAATTGTAGAAAATATAATATTTTTCTCAGTTTTTGACAAATTTTTTACATAGATTTATTTATAGCAGGCTATATACATGCTTTTTATATAAAATACTGTCTTCTATACTTTATAATCTCTTAATTTTTATTCCGAATAGGCTCAAATTCTTATAAAATATTTTATAGCATAAGGAATACCTATATTTCAAATTTGGCAGAAATTGAGTGATGTAATCTGTAGTCCTGTAGACATGTTAACAGAAAAGAGAATCTTACTTCTCTACTTATCTTCATTTTGGCTTGATTGAATCGAAAGTTTCAAGAGTTCTCCGTTATTTTTTAATTAATTGTGCTGAAATTTTCGGACATTCTTAAATAACCAAAACCACATGTACATGCCAAATTTTATTGAATTCGGTTGAATAATGCGATCTGTACACGTGTCTGAATAACAATAGTTTTTGACCAGTTTTGCTATTTTCAAACTGTCCTAGTTCTTTTATTAATTGGATTTAAAACTTAAAATTTGGCTTTGTGTATCCTGACAAATAGTTTTTTCGAATATAAAACGTAGATTAATAATATTTAAGCTAGAATGAAAGTTACAATGGATTGAATTTCGGTTGAAATGAACCATGTAAGAAAAAACGATCACTGTAGCTTGGAGTCATTGCCATCCATGCTTTTTTTTTGATTAAAAAATTTAATTTTCTTCTTCTAAATTGAAGTATATAAATAAATATTTCGAAAAATTTATTCTGATTGAAAATTTTTTATTTAATAATAACGATTTTGGCGGCTGAGATCAATGACATGAAAAAAATGATTACTTTTTGAATAACTCAGATGGTAACTATTGTTATACAGTATTTAAATAACATGGTTCAATGCTTTTTATTTCTAGAACTACGAACAATATGGGTCATAATACCTTTCCATTTCAAAATTAGGTTTTTCTATTGTTTATCCTGTGCAAATATTCCAATAGCAATGCGTGGATTATAGGAAGAAGATAATATTTTATAGTACTCGGGATCGGGTTATTTTGCTTTACAAAAGAATTAGTTTTTAATCAATAATCCATTAAAATAATTTCAATCCTATAAAATATATATTTTTTATTACTTACAATGTTTAAAAATATATCTGATGGGAGGAAATTGGGTATTTGAATGACGAAAATAATAAGGAAGACTTTGGAGAAGAGAAAAAAGAAATAACAAAAATATCTCATGTTTTATCTCAAAACATCGCATTGTAAGCTTATATGAATGACATATAATGTCAAATATTGATCAATGTTATCTAAATTGATGTTTTTATGACTCAAAGACTTCAAAACTTTGCTTACAGGATATATTCTACTATCCAGTTATTGTGAACATGTGAATGTATCAGAAGGGAATATTCGCTTTGTAAATAAAGAAATAATCATTTTTAATTAATTTTCTTTTGATTTAACAGTAATTATGAATAAAATATAATTAAAAATATATCTTAGAAGATGAGATTCATCGAATTTGACTTAAGATATCTGCCAAATTAATGCACCCAATGACAGCTGTAACTGATGCAAGTTTGATTTATTATACGAGGCACAATAATGATTTCACAGTCAATTTTAGAGTAATTTGAGAATCAATGGACCGATATAATAATTATTTTAAATGTGCGATTCTGGAATCATTTGGAGTTCATAAAGAATGAAATTTGCGGGGAACCTAATGGACAATTTTTTTTTTATACCTTTACAGTAAAGGTATATCTTCATTCGTCATACCATGCAAAACGGCATTATACTATGTAAAAATATGTTAATTTTAAATTTATATCGCTCATTAATGTGTAATTTGTTTCCAGAGGCGTAGCGAGGGGGTTGCATGCAGAGTAATTTCTCCAGTGCAGCATATTTTTCCAAATTTAGCTGCAAAGGTTATATTATCGTTAATGACGAGTGAACTGCGAATGCAAAGTTTTCTTTGTCTCCAACACATAATAATCTTCTTATATTACTGTTTGTTACCTTTAATAACATTAAATTAAGTCATTTAGTTGAACTTAAACACTTAAAAACACATCTTCGAAGCACTTAAAAGTTTTGATGTTCTCATTTATAAATGATAACAAAAGTTATTAAATTATTTAAAGCGTAATCTAATTAATGTACATAGTAGATGACATAATAATGCATTGTGATGCAACAATTAAAAAGAAAGAGTAATCGTTTTTCATCAATTTAAACATGAAATCAAATTTAATCTAAATCAAATTATGGGACAAAAAATGTTCATCATTAGATTTTTTAGCCCAATTTTACAGCGCACAAAAATTATTTTTGCGATGGAATTATTTACTAATAAAAATTTTATTTTAGGGAGAAAAACACGTTAAATTTTTAACGAGTTATCGCCGATTTTAACGTTTCTGGGATACACGATCATACTCAAACCCTAGAAAAATATTCACATGGTTAATTTATGGTTTGAATGACACTTGCAATGACCATAAACAGGTCTCTAGTCCAAGTTATACTCGTTGGTCTTTTGTTAGATAAGCTCATATTCACGCATGGTCAATTATACGTTGCACTATCCATCATTCGACTGTGTGAAGATTCGGATTAGGAAATACGATGCACCGAGTGACTCTTGCCAAAGATTTATCAAAATTAAACAATTTATAATAAACACTAGATTAAACTAAGTTTAAATAACTATTTTTATACGAGTTGCGATCTTTTTTAAGTAACCACGATAAAAAAAAAAAATTTAATTTTATGAAACAATGAGTGGCACGTTACTATAAAAATTTGATCGAAATAATCAAAGTTCGCCGTATGTTATCCATTGTTTTGAGATTTATCGTTATTTTTGTAAACATAAAAAAAAAGTGTAAGTATAATTAAACTATTGTTACATCAACTATAATATTTTCTCATAAATTATCCCAGATATTTATTTATAATAAGATAATAATCTGGATTGGCTTCTTTCCAAATTGGTATACTTTCTTTGAAACGAATTGCAGTTGATATGCAACTCTGTCAAACTGACCCTTATCCCGGATGTAGATCATTTGGAAAAACTAAAATGGGGTGGAGTATCTTGTTGTGTTTTTGTCCATTTAAGAGAACAACGTGACTGAAAGGACCTTTAGTCATGTTATTGTCCTCAGTTAACGAAACCGTTTTGATTAAAAGTTAAAAAAATAATAATAATAGTAATAATGCAAGATTTTTCGGGGGTGTCTCTGTCATTTGCTACCCTTTAAAATCTACTCGTATCTAAATGGTAGTTTTGCAAAACGGCAAAATAACCTATTTATCTAGTTTGCGAGCCAACCAGACGGGGGATGAAAAATTCAACCTGCAAATTCTCTATTTATCTGGGTGTGTGTTTTTAAAAATTTGGGACATTTTGAACAATTTCTAACCCATATTGTTCGCACCAAACAATGGATTGTTCTCAACTGGATCGAGATAATAATAATAAGATCTTCTCGAACTCTATATAGCCTAGAGAAAATAATAGAAAAGTGTTGCAGTGATCGTAAAATTGAAACTGCATGTTTAATATTGGAAACAGAAACTGTAACATGGCATGAAATAAATTAAAAAAAAACTGGATAATAAATATGTCTACATTTTTCAAGGTTTAAAGAAACAATGAAAAGATTTTTATTAATTACTATATTATAATTTTATGCAATTAAATAAAAAGTTTTTCGGAGATTTTTCCACTGATTTTCATACTTTTATGAACGTTTCTGTTAATATACGTTTTAGCCTTTCTTATCCACCTTTTTTAATTGGACAATGAGAGTGTTACTTGGCTCTAAACAACACCAGATACAGGAAAAATTTAGCATACTAATAATGCCCTAGTTTCGTGCGAATTCAAGGACATTTTCTGCCCTTATTCAGCATTTTGTTCCACCCAAGACATGACAAACTTCCACGTGAACGTAGACTGTGAGAGTTTCGCGCAAAATGTCTTCGACAATGGATTTTCCTTTTAAATTATGGATTAATGAAGCAATCAGGCTAAAAACACTCGTTAACCTTTACTTTGCAATATAAAAAAAAAAGCAATTTTATCCGTGTTGAAAGTCGAAGAAGGGGATTTTCCTCCATGCAAACATCATTAATTAATCAGATAGGAGCTTCTAATGTGCAGTTTTCTTCGTTCTAATTTTTTTTGCGTGTGTATAAATAGCATCAATTATTGTTTTAATTATAAATAATTAAAATAAAAATCGTCCAGGTTTAGAGCTGTATTTATTTTTAGATCAATTACGATCCCGTATATCCAGTTTTTTAAATTAATCGCCTACTTAGATCACATTCGAATTATGATAAAGAGAAAAATTTTGGAAACACTGTCTTAGGCGATAGTTAAAATTTTTATTTTCTATATTAGTAGAACAGGTACGAACGATTTTATAAATGCTAGAAGGATATTAATAACAGAGGAAAAGCAGTAAGCGAGATTTGTATCAATCACTAAGTCAATAAATATATTTATGGCTGTCAAAACTAGATAAGGAAGTGCAGGTTTTGATAATTGATTTTAATTAAGAAAAAAAAAAAAAGATGAATTTTACTTTCATAATCACATAGATCTAATTTTTATTTTTATTTTTAAAAGAGTAAAACTGGTAAGATTAATATATATATACGTGACTGAAACGACTTTTTAATAGGAAAAAAAAATGGTAGAAAAATTAAAATTTTAAAGTTGTAATAATTTTTTTAATCAAATTATTTTATATTAAAAAATACAATTATGTTTATTTTCTTCTTAAAATTATAAAATGCCATTTCTCTGGATAAAAAAAAAATAATGTTTTCATTTTTTTCTTGTGCCTACTTTATCGTATTGAAAACCAGAAAAGTGGCATTACTGCAACAATTTTTTTTAAATAAAATAATATTTGCAACAAATTTAAATATGCAAAATTGCGACCGACAGAAAGTAGGCCCTAATTTACAGATTACTGAATAAATTAAAAACAATGACTGACGTAAAAATTAAAAAAAAAAATTATTTTATTGACAGGTTATTGTCTTACAGTCGTGCATATCTGTATCAATAAGTTGCAGTTGTTAACGATTTAATTAAAACAATATTTTAATATATTATAAAATAACAGTTATATTTCTAAAGTCAACAGTGAAAAAAATTAATAAACTTAAATGATTTTTCTGGGAAAAAATAAGAAAATATCATTTTTAGTCCAATAGAAACAACAGCAACAGCAAATATAGTCTAGCAAAATGTCGTTAATCTGGATTAATAGGAGAATGATCGTATGGATTAACGATAATCTGGATTAAATATGCAATAAAGAAGTAATTTAATCAGCTAGAGGATTAATTTATTCGAGTTAAATTGAGATTTTTATAACAAAACTATCATTGGATATAGTTAGTATATCCGTGTTAAAATATGTATCAAGCATAAACAAGTAGTTTTTTTTATTTAGAAAAAGAAAATATAGCAATGTACAGTGCATTTTTAAAGATTTATAACGCATATATAGTATAATAAAATTATAAAAAATAGAAAAATGTTTATATTCATTATGCATTGCTATCTGAATCCAAGATTCAAGTCCCGTATTATCTTGATAAAAGCTATATCCTGATCAATCGATGTCCATATTAATGACGTTTAACTGTGTTTCGAATCAAAAAACACTTTAAATTTTATATCAATTTTGTACAATTATTTGTTTTGCACGTTTTTATATGTCTTTTAAGGTATAATAACCAAATTTTACGAAATAATTCCCAAAATTAACGAGTCTGTAAATGTTCGAATTCTTCAGCGCAAATCATCACGTTACTTTCATCAACATAAATATTCCTATCGAATATGAATTTTTATATTTATACAATCTTTTCTAATGCAATTTTAATCAAAATTTCGATTAAAGTTGATTTTTCTGACATTTAATTAATTCTTTCTCGATTGCTCGTCCGAGCGATTAATGAAATTCGTCTAAGATGCACATAAAAGATATGTTCATTTTTTTATTACACGTAAATATTAATACTTTTAATATAATCATGTGCAAAAGTTAAAATTCATCATTTTTTTCTTTATGATTTTTTTTTTTAATAAAAATTTAAATTTTATTAAAAAATAATTTAATTACCGTATAAAGTCGAATTGGCAAACGAAAAACGAGTATGTAAAACATACATATATTTATTTCTATTTAAAAGTATTACGCATATTTTAAAGACAAGGAGACAAGATTGTTTGACCTCTTTAAATTATTCTTTAAATATAAATAAAGTTTTTAAATAATAAATAATTATAAAAGAAATTCGTATAAAACGAGGAAAAGTGAACGTTTGCAAACAAACTCGTATATCCATTTCTTTCTTTGGACGAAAATTTTTTTAAATTTAAAATAAAAAAATGGACGAGTTTTGCTATATTATAGAAAAATAATGATCATAATATATTCCTTAGCTGTAGGCTGAAAAATGATTTTTGGGAACAGACGGCTTAATAACCTTTGGGCATTCGTGATAATAAAACATGTTCCTGTTCAGTTATATGTTATTCATTAAACCAGTCACGAAATTGTTACTTCTGATTGTGTTTAAATAAATTTAAAATTTAAATGTGTTTTTAATAAGGCAAATTAATGGTTCAAATATTGAGTCAATTAATTTATTTTTATTTTTTTTTGCCATAAATGATTTATTTTCTATAAAATTTACAGAAATTATGTTAAAATTTTTATGAATTTATTCATTTTTCGGTATAATTTTTTTGTTTTACAAGTCATTAATGAAGTCTCATAACTTGTTGCGCCATCTGCTAGTCCTTTAGGTGAAAATTAAATGTATATCAATATATTCATATGATTCGATATATTGGACATCACTCCTGATAATGATATTCAACGTAATGGCTAATGCATCCTCTTGAATTATCTTGAACTAAATCCCATTATTTATAAATTCAACATCAAATTAGACTTCTTAACAGTATCTGCAATTAAAATTATACAAATTAAAGATTAATTTAAAAATATTCTATAATTAACAAAATTAAAAGATCACAGAAAAAAAGGGTGTACGAATTAATACTTTTTGTCATTAACATTTGGAGGAGTTTGGAGGATAAAGATGTTTCGATATTTATTTATTTTTATTGATAAATTGCACATAAAGGTAAAAATAATAATAAATTCTGCATAAATTAATGATACAAACTGAAAAACGTGTCTTAAGATCAAGAAATGAAGCAACAGCCAAGTATTGTTGCAATTGATAGTGCGTTGGCTTCTTATATCAACATAAAGGTAAAAATAATAATAAATTCTGCATAAATTAATGATACAAACTGAAAAACGTATCTTAAGATCAAGAAATGAAGCAAAAGCCAAGTATTGTTGCAATTGATAGTGCGTTGGCTTCTTATATCGACATATGGAAGATATGTTTACTTTAACATCGCCTTATGCTAGGAAATCTTTACAGAAAGTATTCAGTATCATTCGAGTGAATCTAAATTGGACATGACGTTTCTGGCTGATAACATGCCCAGCAGGAAGTGACCTCAAATGACCGTGTAGGTTTATATTAATAAATTATTTTCACAGTATACATCATATGAATAAATGAATTTTAATATTTATATAATCTGAAATATAGATTTGTTTAGGGAAAACATTCTTGGATTTTTCAGGAAGAAAACGTGAACATGATATGTTTTTCTTTATGGTGTCAGACAAGTTTCACTTGGTACCATTAGACGATTGTCAACTTTATACGTTAAAAGTCTTCCTGAAAGAATTTATGGGTTTTAAGGAAGTCTTTAAGATTTTATTGTAAATTCTATTCCAAACAAAACTTAAAAATTTGGAATTATATTATGTTTAAAGGATTATAGAATTTTTAATTTATTTATTTCGGATAACAGTGGACGAATTCTCGCTTCGCAAATGTTATTGATAATCGATATAAAATTTTATATTTTATTCGATATGAATATCGACATGATCTTAAATTTTCTATTAGAAATTTTAGACTAAATTTGAAAGTTTTCTATTAGATCAAAATCTAAAAGTCTAAAGTTTTGAAGTATGGATATCTAGATTAAAAATTTCAATAAATTTTGTTTGATTATAGATCAAACAAAATGTTGAATATAAATATTTTCGGATTTAGCATCTGCAATTTTCTCCAATGACAAAATTTTCAGACATTTTTTTTATTGAATTGTAGAAAAATTTATTTATTTTATCGCACGTCTCCAAGATTATTAGAGAAAAATTGTTTTTCCCCCAAAAAATTTATGATATTAAAACATTACGGATTAATTATATAATAAAATAATTCATTTCGTAGTTTAAAGTGTTTATCATCGTAAAATTTTCTAAAACATTATTATCCTGCTAAATTACTAACGTATCTTAAGAACTTCGTAGGAATCTTCCATTGCATTTTTGCTTTTTGTAGTTAACTTTTCCTATTTACAAATCATTATAATATTATAAGGATTCAAAAATTTCCGTGCGCTTGTACTGTCTAATGGATAAGATAGCCCGGTACATCAGACAAAATTAGATTTAAACTAATAATAATTACTGTACATTCACACAGTTTTCATTATCATCTGACGCTACTGGAATAAGTTCAGCATTTTCAGGAAATATTTCGAATAGAATTACTTTAAAAAATTCTAAAAAGTTTTATTATTTTGATTAATAAAGTTTTAAATTTAAGTTAGGCCACTTGTATTGTAAGGAATTTGTAACATCGCGCCATCTGTTAGTTAAATTACAAAATATAAACAATACAGTAACCCTGCGTTTCTTTATGCAGCGGCTATACAGTGTAAATGACGTCATCAAGTATTAACGCTGCACGTCGCTAGATGGCAATTTAGAAACGACTAGCTGTAGCACAGGATGGAGGACGCAATAACCGCCATCTTTGCTACTGAATATTGAACTCGGATTAGCTATATTTTACGTCGTGCAACACTGCACTTAATCTTTAGATTTTCGAACGGGTTAGAGTTATTCTACAGAATAGCTATTCTGCAGATTAAACCGAAAGTCGTGCAAACGGCCCTAAGTCCATCTTTATGTCAATTCATTTCTTTTTTAATACTATTGAAATTAATTATCAAAAAGTGGCACCATCTATTATCATCAAATTACATTACAAATCAACGAACCCTTCTAAAGTTGTCGATACCCTGCGGTGGGGGAAGAATACAGTCGCCGTTTGACGCGCGTGTTATAAGAGCCGACTAAAAAGTCCGAAATCTTAAGGTGTGAGCTACAGTACCGAGAAGATGAATGGCGGAGGGAAAGAAGTCTTGAACGGTGCCTGTCCAGAGAATGGTCGACTCTTGGCGGATGGGGGAACTTCCGGGACTTTATTTGGGTGCAGGCGGGACATGCCCACATCGACATTTTACACCTGCCAGTACAAAACCTCGCATGGAGGAAAACAATTAAAAATTCAAAAAAGCCAAAAAATTATCGGGCCCTCTATCGAAGAGAACACGCACCAATGCCAAAGTAGCGAGCATTAGCGTAGCACCATCTGGTGATAAACCTACTACTTGCTTTATAATCGCTCATTCTGAGTCTGATGTGCCGCTGGAGAAACTGTCCCCATTTTTTATTGAAAAAACCGTTCATGGCATTTCTGCCGATGTCCAGCATATTAAGAAGCTCCAATCAGGAGACCTTTTATTAGAAGTGCCCCATAACAAGGCTGATGTCTTTTTATAATTCAAACGTTTAGTGGATAAACAAGTTTCCTTCTATCTTCACAAAACCCTCAATACATCAAGAGGGATAATTAGTGAACCAGATCTGATCGACGTTACTGAGGAGAAGTTATTACAGGGATTTGCCTCTGCAGGTGTAACTACTGTCCCTCATGACAGCAAGCAAATCCCCACAAGGAACATAATTCTGACATTCAATACTCCCCAGCTGCCAGATTCCATCAATACAGAATATTTACATTGCAATATCAGACCGTACATCCCTAATCCTTTGAGACGTTTTAACTGTAAACGGTACGGTCATGGAACAAAATCTTGCCATAGTAAAGCCACCTGTCCCAAATGTGGCAAGGACAACCACGGTGAAGAAAACTGCACTGGTGGACTATGTTGCATCAATTGTGGTGGAAATCATCCGGCATATTCTCGATCCTGCCCCACATGGAAGGGAGAAAGACATTCAATCAATCCGAGTTACTCACATCATCTCCTATGCCGAGACTCGCAAGCAAGTCGCCCCATTTCATCTGGCGAAGACGTTTGCAGCTGCAATGAAGACAAAAACACCACTTCCATCGGTGTTCAAATAGAGATCTCCTGCCTACCCGCCAAATCATTTGCAGTGGATGAGAAAGATCTCCTTTACAGACACCAAAAATCATCATCGGCTACAAATACCATTCTATCCGTAGCAACGAGTCATGAACAATCCGCACCACAAAGGAATATTCCCAAGCAACAACGAAAGAAACGATTAGAAATCGAGAAGCAAATAGCAAGAGACACCAGCCAAGAGTGATGAAAGAAACGATTAGAAATCCAGAAGCCAATAGCAAGAGACACCAGCCAGGAGCGATCAGAGGTATCTGCCGACAGCTCCGAAGAAATGGAAGTGGGGAATACCCCCTCACAAACAAATGAAAAATCAAGGAAGAAAAAAGGGAGGACACCGATTCTCCCCCCTACATAAATTCCATTAATGGATAATACAATTATTCAATGGAATTGTCGTGGTCTCTACCACAATCTTGCTGACGTTAGGTCCCTAATCTCTTCATTCAATCCTGCTTGTATTGCTCTCCAGGAAACACATCTTAAACCTGGGGACGCATTTTCACTGAAGAACTACAGCATCCTCCGTAAAGACAATACCAGCCACGATCGTGCCAATGGTAGGGTTGCAATTCTAGTAGCCCACCACATTCCATCTTTAGCAGTTAACTTGGATCAGACCTTCCGGCGATTGCTGTACTTCTTTCGGTTGGATTTTGATTCACGTTATGTACAGTCTACCTACCTCCTGACGATAGGGTAGATGAAGCGAAAATAAGATTATTAATTGATCAGCTGCCCACTCCGTATCTTCTGTCAGGCGATTTCAACGGACACCACCACATATGGGATGTGATGATATAAATTTTCGTGCTAGGACAATTGAAAAAGTGCTAACAGATTACCATCCCGCCCTTTTGAATACTGGAGCTCACACTTATTTTCTAAAATAATTTAGATAATCTAAATAAAAAATCGCATTTCATATATAAAATATCAACTTACTTTTTCAATTTATTCTATCTTCTCTCTGCCATAATTTCAAAAGGTGGTCGATATGTTCCTTCACCGGTCGGAGAGAAGTTTTTCACGATGCCGCAACAGTTTTCTACTGGATTTCCTTCCATAATTTTGGATCTTCAGAGAGATTTGTGGCAATAATTTCATGTAAAATACTGAGATCATTGCTCACAGTAAATATGAGACGTTCTACTGTCATAATATTACCCAAATGAACTACCCGCTAAATCTCGAAAAATAACATTGTCTCTTAATGTTATTAGTCTTAAGAGAAAGCAGTCGCAGATCATCTTTCATCTGATTTTAACGTTTAACGTAACGGCAAGAGAGCCAGGCAAACTTCTCTAATGTTCCACTTACGACCGTATTCATTAATTTACTTTCGACCAACGGTTTTTTGACCACTAGTAGAAGCTGACATTGACCTTCGATATATATTGGTATTCACCAGTTCTGTCTGCCATAGTCGATCGAATATTGGTTATTGAACCACTTTTGTAAACTAATAGATCATTGACTGTAGGTGTCACGTGACCACTTTTCTGTTTTCTTACGAGAATCAAAGATACAGGAATTTTTCTTTTGTCTACAGAATCCAGAAAATGTTTTACAAATTTTGTAAAGTAGCTATTACTCGAGTTAGTCAAATCAAAAATTATTATAATAGAAACAAAGTATTTAAAAAAGAAAAAATTCTGCTTGGAAAGAAATAGAATGTAAACTGCACGGCTGGTGTGAAACAGCACACAACAAATTCAGCTTATACAATGCTACAGAAATTTAAAAACGCATGCAACTAAAGCTCGAAGCAACGATAGAATATCGCTGTTTAAAACTGGAGGTGAAACAAGAGAGAGAGAACAAGATGCCCTAGGAGAAAAACTATTGTCAATGAATGTTCTACCTATATCAAACAATGAATTCGAAAGTGATGCATGTTACTGAATCGAAACACATTAAATTAATATAATAATAGTTATGAGTAATTATTATTATATTTATTTCAGATTTGCAAACTTTTATATTTCAAATGTTTCTGAAAATCAAATGTTTCTGAAAATCAAATGGAAAGAACAGAAGTAAACGTGACTTTGTCAAAACAAACATTATTGGTAGGTCTTTACGGAAAAATTATTTATTTAAAATTTATTTTTAATGTTTACGTTTTTATTAAACATCATATAATCACATTTATAACGTAAATTTTTAATAAAATATGTAATGTTTAAATTTTAATAGATCTCAAGATTGTATTTTGTTAATTAAGTAGCCATGAAAATTAGGCATATTAAAAAGTAATAGTATTTTAAATAATTTTAGAAGGTAATATTTGCTTCAAATTTTATAAGAAGTTTCAAAATCCATATATATCGAAACCTTTTAATTTTGATTTACCTACTTTAAAATATGTTCCCTAAAAATTTCTAATTAGTTTTTCCCAAAACCGTAGAAATATTTGTTTTTACACTTTTTCGAGCAAACTTTATTTTATACTGCAAAGTTTACTTTTCAAACATTTGTAGTTTTTACAAAACCAAAGTTTACTCCTCAAACATGTCCATATCTTTAAGTTCCTACTAAATATATATTGTACAGTATATATACTTCTTTAACTGAATAATCTTTAATATTTTTAGAGTCAAAAAGAGAGCAATTCAAGGACCAGCAAACATTCTTGAATCAAATAAAACTTTAAACATACAGCAAGCAGAAGGAAATTGTGTAACAAATTCTGAATTACATGATAGAAATAGCACTCCAATCAGATCAGTTTCTAGCAATATGCGAATCGTTTTACGATGGCGACGGTGAACAAAGATATATCAGAGGCAACAACAGCTTTTTTTGAACAAGCTAAAACTAAAACAAATGCTATGTAAGAACTAAACAAACTTACAATGTTACATAGCAAGAACATGCTATAAAAATGGAAATCTGAAAAACGATTGTTACATATTACTCATAAAATATAACATAAGTGCCATTTAGGTTACATTTGCATGGGATTAAAGGAAACCTGGTCATTTAAGATATCAATTTTGAAATAACATACATAGTGCAGGTGTGTAACAACGGTTATTTTATAGATTATATGATAACTACAGAAGGCGCTTTCTTAACTGGCCTTCGATTCAACCGGTTCAGCTAACAAAATGACTCATACTGCAATTGTCACCGCCTGTCACGAAGTGTCCCTGCGTTTCTTTATGTAGCGGCTATACAGCGTAAATGACGTCATCAAGTATTAACGCTGCACGTCGCTAAATGGCAATTTAGAAACGACTTGCTGTAGCACAAGATGGAGGACGCTATCTCTACAATTTGTACAATTGCTGCTGAAAAAAATGCTTTAGTTGAAGAATTTCGACAGAATAAAAAACGTCGTAATGAAAATTTAGGATTACTTTTTTCAATTAAAAAAAAAAAAACAGAAAAGGAATAAAATAAAAAAACTACGTGGAATGTATAATAGATTTATATTCAGATATTGATTTTAAATCTCACTTCAGACTTTCAAGAAGTAGGCCTACGATTGAAGTAAGTATAAAATTTTATATATATATATACACTTGGAAATTTAAACTTTTTTTTTTTAAAATTATAATTCAAATAATAGCAAAATTGCTTCCTTTATGTTTGTTGTCTTTAAAACACGTGCAAATACATAATCATTTATATTTTATTTATATCAATTATAATTTGTATTTAATTAATAAAAAAGGTGTGTATGTTATATCATTTTCACGATAAAACTTATGAAATTTTATTTTCATATTAAAAATTATTTTCAGATTGAAAATTATTTTTATAATACAGGCAATGATGTTTTTATTTTTAGGTTATAATAAAATTAACAGAATCAAGAACATCCAGAAACAAACAAATAACTAAAGGAAGACCATCAATATCAACTACCAAGCAAGTTTTATTGAGTATTTGGATACTTGCTAATCAAGAATCCTTTAGAGGTGTGGGTGATAGATTTGGTGTGAATAAAGGACATGCTCACCGAATATTTACTGAATTTTGTAACACCATGTGTACATTCAGCAGTATGTTTATCAAATGGCCATTAAATATGATTGATAGAACTGTTCATAAATTTGAAAACTTGCGTATCAATTCTATTCCTGGTGTGATTGGATGTGTCGATGGTACACACATATTAATAAAATCTCCAAAACATGATAGCAATAGCTATTATAACAGAAAAGGAACACACTCAATTTTATTACAAGTAATATGCAATTCAGAAATGCATATTATTGATGCTTTTGCTGGATGGCCAGGGAGCTCAAATGATGCTCGAGTGTGGCAACAAAGTCCTATTTATTCACTTTTAAAACATCAACCAGGAAAATATTTATCAAATAACTATCACCTTTTAGGTGATTCGGCATATCCATTAGATACTTTTTTATTAACGCCATTTAAAGATAATGGCCATTTAACTGTAAAAGAAAAACATTTCAATAGAAGACACAGTTCTGTAAGAGTAATAGTTGAACAAACAATTGGACTTTTAAAATGTAGATTCCGTAGACTAAATTATTTAGATATTAATGATATAGCAGCTGCATGTAAACTTGTAATGACTAGTTGCATATTACATAACTTGTGCATGGAGCAGGGAGAAAATATAGATATAGCTGATGAAATTAGTGATGATCTTGATCATGATGATGAATATAATGAATGTAAAAATTGCACAAATGCTATCTTGAAAAGAAATCAAATTGCAGATTTATTAATGCAAACTGATATTTGAATTGTAATTATTATTATATTTTTGTTTAAGAAATAAATTTGACATTTTAAACATTTCACTTTTAATGTTGACTGTTGGATGAAAATATAGTAGTATTGATAGTACCTTGGATAACACATTTTTGATAATATATTCAAAGAAAGTATTAATCTAACATAATGATACACACTATATTTTCAGATTAGACTCTCTTTTTGAATATAATTTTTTTTAATTTAAAATGAATTTTGATACACTTCAGGTTGAATTTTTTGTAATAAAAATTATAATAATTGTTTTATTGTATAATTTATTTTTAATTTTATTTGCAGTTTTATTATAAAAATTCAATAATTCATCTCAGATAATAAGCGAATCTTGATTAAACAGGACTCTACTGTAGTATAATATATAATATAAACCCATATACATAATTTTTTAGATGTGTCTATACACTATAAATATGCATTGTGCATGTGTATATATATATACTCAATTTTATTACAAGTAATATGCAATTCAGAAATGCATATTATTGATGCTTTTGCTGGAATAGATGTTTTTGCTGCTTGCTTAGATGTGTCTATACACTATAAATATGCATTGAGCATATGTATATATACACAAATTATAAATTGCTTTTATTTATTAAACAATGGATTTACTTTAAAGTGCAATTTTAAAAGTTTAAATAAGTTATTGAAATTATGTGAATGCCAAGCACAATCAAGAATACTCTTAAAAATTTTTGGGAAAAGTATCACTAAAAACGAATTATTAAATCAACTGTTTTCTAACCTAAATATTCTGACATGATTCAAGAGAGTTCTAGTCCCATGGATCTTTGTAATAATAATTCCATCTTGTAACTATAAAACATTCACTTTGTCAGCTAAAACAAATCAATTTTTAAAATCTTAAAGAAAATCAACTGGCTTTTAGATAAAAGATTCTCTACATTTATAATATTCTAATATTTTTACAAGACAAATCGTGATGTAATTTCTTTGCTTTCATCAAACATTCACTTTGTCAGCTAAAACAAATCAATTTTTAAAATCTTAAAGAAAATCAATTGGCTTTTAGATAAAAGATTCTCTATATTTATAATATTCTAATATTTTTACAAGACAAATCATGATGTAATTTCTTTGCTTTTGCTATTTAAACTTTTTTTAATTCACATATTACAAAACACTTTACTAATGCATTATTATTATGTTTGGTAAAAAAAAATTATTAAAGCATATTACATCATTTTAGTGATTAATTTTTAAAACTTAGCATTTGTAAACAATTTTTTTGTAAAAAATTCACACTAATATTTTATTAAATATAAAGTTTTATATGTAACTTTATTTTTATAATAATATGTATACAAATAAAAACATGAACATTTTAATAAGTATGTAAAAAACTATTTTTTTTTGTAGATGCTCCAAAATGGACTGTAAAATTTGAACTTTTTTTTCTTCCAGTTTTTCTAATCTTTTCCACCTCTCATCGTCCTCCTCTTTTTGTTTTTTTACATAATCTATGAACCATTGAGGAGGATCATTGTGAACTTTTCTTTTTTTTTGGAATAGTACTAGATACAGATATACAATCTCTCTTATTTTGAAATGTATGATCTGGAACATTTTCTTGTGATATAGTTTTGGATAACTGTTTTTCTTGAACATTTTCAATTTCTATTGATGATATCAATGTATTATGAGGAGGACTACTACTTGACTTAGATGATAAGATCAAATTCATATCAAAGTGAAATTCCCAATGTGGGAGTTGTCCACCATCTGATTTCCTCATTTGATCTTTCCTCCTCCGAAATGTTAATGTTAAATTACACCATTTTTTATCACAGGCTACAGCTGAAAAGTTGTGCCCATCATCTCTCATTTTTTCACTTATTGTACCCCATAATTTAATTTTTTTTTGATTGAGGATGCTGAAATTTTTCATCTAATTCACCTCGAAGTCGTATGAGGTTTTTTATTGCTGAAGATGTCCAAGTTTCTTCCTAAAAGGAAATATAATTAAAATTAATGTTTTTAAACTATATATCAAATGAGTTAATTAACTAATAGCATAACATTTCATATTAAAATATATTAATGAATTAAAATGAGAATACATATTTGTATAAATATACTAATAATACACTAAATATACTATTGTATCAGTTCTAAATATGCAGGATATAAAATTTAAATTTGAATGGAATTAAATTTTATTTAAAATATGGCTAACTTACATATTTTATGTTGGGTAACTGTGTCTTTTTTTGGCAAATCTCAGTTTCTTTTAACTTTGTATCTAAAAGAATTATACATCATAATTGTTTTTTTACTTTTTTAAATTTTTATATATTGTATATATAAACTAACCTGTAGATTCTTTGTCATCTTCATTTTGAATCATATTATAATAATAATTTCTATATTGTTCATCTAACAAAGATAAAATAAATAGGTATATGAGGAGGACTACTACTTGACTTAGATGATAAGATCAAATTCATATCAGAGTGAAATTCTCAATGTGGGAGCTGTCCACCACCTGATTTCCTCATTTGATCTTTCTCCTCCGAAATGTTAATGTTAAATTACGCCATTTTTATCACAGGCTACTGCTGAAAAGTTGTGTATGAGGAGGACTACTACTTGACTTAGATGATAAGATCAAATTCATATCAGAGTGAAATTCCCAATGTGGGAGTTGTCCACCACTATGAACTGAAACATGATCCCCAGACTGTAATTTGATCTCTTGTGTAAACAAACAATCATAATATTCCTCTCGCGGATGAAATACGGTATTCTACTAATAAATGTTAAAAATAATTGTTTATTTGTCATTTTTCTTCGTATTTTCTTCAAATAATGTGAGATAAATAATTTTTATTTTATAAGAAGTATTAGCAAAATAATGTTTGATAAATACTTTTTATTTTATAAAAAGTATTAGTACGTACAGAATGTCAACTTTGTTGAAAATTTATTTATTTTAATAAATATTGCTACAATTTGTATACGCCATTGAAAATTTTTTTATTTTAATAAATATTGCTGTAATTTGTATATGCTATCATCGTGCCATCTGTATGCCAGATTTAGCACTGATTTTTGATAAATTATTTCCTGCCATCTGTATGCCAGATTTAGCATTGATTTTTGATAAATTATCATTTTTATACATTACTCAAATTTATCTCAGTGCCTTTTAAAAATGGCGGATGGTGAATTCTTTCTGTATTTAGAAATTATAAGTTATTAATTTTTTAAAAAATAGTTAAAAATATAATAATAATAGCATTTTCAAACAAAGGGGATAGTTTGTTACGGTTCTCCCTTTCGTAAAAAGAATGTAATAGCCACAGCCTACAGTCATGTAGTTGACCTTGATGGATGTTATTGATAGTAATTGTACATCCGTGGTCAAGTAATTACTTGTTTGAACTAGAGATAACACAAGAATTACTTTACTGTTTAAATTTTTCTGTTATTTTTTAAATTTAACTAATATAAACAAACAATCAGCTGATTTCAAAAACCATTAGATATATCCTGCCAGAATCTAGGATGCCGACTTCCACGTTGATTGACAAGCATGGTATATGTCGCTTTGTTTCGCTGATAAGTTAAAATTTATAAATTTTTAAATAAAATTAATTTATCGAATTTTATGTGTGAAAAAGCAATAAAATCGTATTAATTACAAGGGGCCAAACTTTCCCAAATTGCTAAAATCGTATTATTTACAAGGGGCCAAACTTTCCCAAATTTTAATTTACTGGATCAAGATATCTGTAAAAAAGAAGTAAGGATAAAATCTGAAGGAAATGTGGAACATGATAAAAGCAAGTCAGACAAATTCGGACAATCCGTTCTTGAATTTTTGGCGGTCCAAAGATGGCGATTATATTAGTAAATCCAATTATAAGACGGTTAAATTATGTTCTTGCTTAGTTTTTTGTGTTTGAATTCTTATACGTTGTGCTGAAGATGGCCATTGATCTTTCAGCTTTATTAAGCAGAAAGATCTTCAAGTTTAATAAATATATATTTCCTTAAAATTGAGCTGAATTATTTACATTGAATAAGAAGTGGGAAGAAATTATGCATTAGTAAAAATGTCGAGCCGGCAGAATAATCTAATAGGACATTTTCTTAACCAATATAAGAAACTAGTAAGAATACAAGAGTCGTTTGAATTTTTGAAACAATGTTTATTGAAAGGAGTCCTACCAATGTCCTTCTATAGGATCAAACTCCCAATTACAAGTCGTACAATTGTAAGACAAGTCAAAATAAGATGTTTGAAATATGCTATATCAAATACAAGGCGTAGAATGTATCAAGCTGATCAACACTGTTATAACATCAAGACTTCTCTCACGGCA